>CATKHJ010005317.1:0-10520 GCA_949750685.1 Vernicia montana | reverse complement strand
AGGTTTTCGGTTCATTTTAATTAGTTTGGCATTTAATAAAGTTGTGACTTAAAATTGATTTCATGAATAATGCTTGTACAATTAATATGATGCATGACAATATGATAAAAACATGTTATACATAAAATAAATAAGAAGAGGATAAAATGAAGAAAAAAAAAGGGAAAGTTACAATTACAACAAACATCTGAATTAGGGGATACCTCCTCTAGCCCTTATGGATTCTAAGGAAGTTACACATTCCCCAAACTAATCTTAATAAAATCAATATAACAAAATAAATTAAATCAAAGTGAAGAAGGTGATGAGGGGAGAAGTTGGTTAGTTTTAATTGGATTCGATGCTTGGACCAAGCATGCCTGCGTATCCCTTTGAATGGGAATCAGAACCCACGCAGTTCTCCCTTCTTGTGAAGGGGTTTATTTAGTCAAACCACTTTATCATGTTTTGGTTGATTGATTGATTAAGTTGATTGATTGAATTGATTTTAATTGATTACCAAGTTGAATTAATTATTTTAGATTTTAATTAACTAATCTAAGTGAATCAATTAAGAGAAAAGAATTAGGCAAGGAGCCCAAAGGGAAAGAAGAGAATAATCCCAAAGAAGGAAAAATAAATTAAATAAAAAGACTAATCTCAATGAGGGAAAAATAAATTAAATAAAGAAAAAGAAAAGAAGCTTACCTTGCGCTTGAGCGGTCTTGGAGACTTGGCGACGAGCTTGCCTCGGATGATGGGGAACTTGCCTCTGATGGCGAGGAGAGGGTCGGCTCGGGAAGTCTCAACCTAATTTGCTTTGCAAAGCAAGGAGCAGTAGCTTTGCAAAGCAAGGAGCAGTAGTGTGAGGCCTCGCCCGAATGCCCCTCCCCTCGCTCTGAGAAAAAAAATGAAATGCCTTAAGGAAAGGCGAGAGCGATTTTTAAGGGAGGTTGAGGAACGGGTTTTGGTGCTCACGATTGGAAGCGGCTATCGCCTCAGAAAATTGATTTTTGATTTTGAAAAGGATTCGGGAGTCGCCACCCTAATTTATTTTAAATAGGAAAATTAAGGAAAAAAATCCAATTTGACTCCAATTTATTAATCTTTTGATTAATTTGCCCAAGGATAAAATCATTAATCTTCGAACCAAGTTTGGGCTTGGGGATTAGGTTTTTGGTTTTGAATAATCTTGATTTGGCATTTAAATTTGATTTGACTTTTTGAAAAATAATTTCATAGATGACGGATATTGATGACAATTTTAATAATGCATGGACATGGCATAATTATAAGACAGGATGGAAAACTAAAGAGCATATATTTAAACATCCACAAGTAAAGGAGAGTATTTCCTCTAACCCTTATGGGTATTAGGAAAATCACAAAATCGTTCCTTTACTCCAAAAATAATTAACTAATTAGCATTACAATTTGAATTTACATGGAAAGTATAAATTTGCATTTACATGAAAAATAAATGGGGGAGGGGATTGATTGGAATTTGGATTTGAGGCTTGGATTCAGATTCCAAGCGTGCCTACGTACCCCACTGAATGGGGATCAAAACCCACGTAGTTCATTCCACTATGAGGTGGAGGGGTTTAAAAATTTATCAGATTTGATTGATTTGGTTTGATTTGAGGTTTGATTGAAGGTAAGAGATTATACCTTCTTTTTTGTTGGTTTGAGTGGTGGGAGAGTGATTTTACCGGAGCAGAGTTCCGTTTCGAAAAATATGATGATTTTGGAAAAGGGATTTGATTACTCAAACTTTAATTAATTAAAAAGATTAATTAATTAAAGTGATTAATTAATTGAAGTGATTAATTAAAATGATTGATTAACCATTTGAGTGAAAATTTAATTAAAAAAAAGAGGATTAATTAATTAATTAAAATTGATTTTTAATTAATTAATTAATTGAGAGTTGGTAGGAAATTAAAAAAAAAGGATTAATTAATTAATTAAAATTGATTTCTAATTAATTAATTAATTGAGAGTTGATGGGAATTTTAAAAAAAGGATTAATTAGTTAATTAAAATTAATTTTTAATTAACTAACTAATTAATTGGAGAGAGTAAAGCTAATTAGAGAGAGAGAGAGAGAGAGAAAGCAATTGGAAAATCAACAAAAGCTTTTGAGGTGTGTTTTGAAGTGAAATGGGGTAGGCTATTTATAGGAAAAATGGGAATGAAAAAAAGACCAAAAAGGGTATAAAAAAGCAGAAAAATAAGGGGTAATTTCAGAATTGCACAAAAAGGATCGGGGCCACAAAAACTAGTGGAGGATCCACGTGCGAGACACGCGGATCCGCACAGTCCGCGTGCGGCGTCCGCACGAACCGTATGTGGATCCGCCAGACACATCGGCGGATCCTCCGGTGGTCCGCGCGGACGTGTCAGTACGGTCAGTCCGTACTGACACATCTGCCACTGACGCGCGTCAGTGGCAGAGCTGCAAGGGGTCCTTGCGCGGCTCCGCGTGGCTTCCACGCGGACGCCGCCTGGATGACACGCGGAGCCGCACAGACACCTTGCGGATCCGCAAGGCATATTTGCGGCTCCGCTTGGATGGCACGCAGACGTCCGCGTGCGCCTCGGGCTCCAGTTCAATTTTTGAGGCTTTTCGGGTCTGTTTTCGAAGGTTCTGGGTCAGTTTCTGGGTTATTCTGAGGTCTGAAAAATTACCGGTCAGTGGCGTTGGATTTGAAATTAATTATCGAACATTTTGGCAGTCAGTTTTGGTGAAAATTCGATCAATTTTAGAAAGGTGCTGTTTGGTACAGAAAGTCCGATTGGGGTCAGAAAATTGTCAGTCTCCTTGTAATATTATGCATGAGAATCCATTTTTTCAAGGGGGCACTGCCCCCTTGACCCCTGCCCGCTAACCGGCTAGCGGGACCGCCGTACCGGCTCTGCATAGCGTACGAAATTTAGCAGGTGTCAAGTTGCAGCATCTTAAGAGTGCAAAATTGAGGGTTCACAAGTAGCAAAGCAAAAAATAAAATAAAAAGAAAAGAAAATTTTAAACTATGAAGCTCGTTCTTTGGCGGACCAAGCTTTAAAGGGATGGCTTGCTTGATGCAAAGGCTAATCAAACAAGCCAAGGGATTGAGGAGTGATCCTGAGGTGAGAAAAACTGACTTGGGGGGTCTGAATATATAGTAGAGAGGCTTGAGAATGATTTTCTGCGAATTCCGATGTGAAAAAATGAAACAGGTACACGCTGCCGCAGATTGACCCTGGGTTCCGCAGGGGCTGCCTGCGGTACTGCAGGAGCCCCCTACGGCAATCGTAGGGGCTGCCTATGGTACCGCACGCTGCACTTCCTCTTTTTTTTAATTATTGTTCTTATTATTATATATTATTTATACATTTTTGAGGGTGTAAAATCAAAGGTTCACAACACACTAATAAGCAATTTTAAATAATTACATCAAAGATAGCATCTCGTGGAGGAAAGGAAAACAAGAAGCTCAGCCTTCTCTATTTATAGTCTCTGTTACTCTAGCACCTGAAAAAAATAGTGAAGAGGGGTGAGCCTTCAACTTAGGGAATTATGTAATATACCAATACCTGATGGCTGTATGAAGAAATATCATATATCAAAATAAGGGTTATAACAATAACATATATGTGCCTGGAAGAAATGGCACCAAATTGACAGAACAATCAATCAATCAATAACAATCAATAAGGGCAGTAACTTCTCCCTTTTTACGCAAGCTTGGTTAAGCATACGCCTAGTGTACATAGTCCTTTTTAGGTAAGACACTGATAAATTAGACTCTATCAGTTGAGTCACCGGTGCACACGGTCTAATGGTTTATCCCCCATTAGTATAGGCGTTCTGTCACAATAATGATCAATGGTTCGGTAGGAACAATAATAGAATATAGGCCCAAGTAGTCTTTCAATAATCAATAGGCAATAATCAATAAAATTATGTCAATAAAAGTTCATTAACAATAAATCAATATGGTCAATAGAACAATGAGAATTCAATGATCAATATCAATAACGATAATATCAATAACGATAATATCAATAAGTAATATAATTATTTAGAATAAATAAATTAATAGGATTTGCAATAAATAATTTTATGGTAGGTTACCATGTACCGATATATTCCATAACTTACCTCTTTATGCTAATTTCTCCAATCAATTTCAATCACCTCAATAAGATTCAATAGTATCTGGTCTACTGACCTACAATAAAAACATCAATTTAATTATTATCGGATATGTACTTAGGATTTCTATAAATCCATACTAATTAATTAATAAATCTAGCATTGAAAAATATTACCGATCTGATCTATTAATCAATCGTATAAAATTATTACGTTCTAAAATCAGAATAATTATTTGGAACATATTTAGAGAATCAACCGTTTCTCATCAGAGGTTCGCCGGAATATCGCCGCAAAAGTATACCGGTAACGGATTTTAACGAAATAAATATCAACGAACTCGTCTCAGAATGATGGATCCAAATATACCGATCAATTCTGCCGTTCATTGGAAATTCATTGAAAATATGCTCCGGCAGTCCCATTATCGCCGGATTCCGGTCAAAATCTCAAGTTAGTCCAAAATTAACAAATGATATACCAAATGAAAGTTGGGAAGATGAGGAATTCAACTGTACCAAAATCGTCGGAAATAGATGTCAAAAAGTCGACGAAATGAAGCTCAAAAGCTTCTGGCCAACTGACGGTGCGGTGGCGATAGCCAGTGGATGGCGATGGTTCAAATGGCGTTGGAAAGATCTTCCTCTCCTTTTTCTAATAGTCCGGCGCGTGCGGCGTTCCGACGACAGGAGGGTGATGAAACTGGTGGTTGAAACTTCTGTTCTCCTTTTCTCTCTCCTCTTTCTCCATTTCTGTCTCTCTCTCTCTCTCTGTCTTTCTGTCAGACAGCAGCTATGATTGGTCCTACCTACTTAAATAAAGCTATCCGTGTCTTTTCTTCTTCTTTTTTTTTTTTTTCAATTTGAAAATAATAATAACTTTAATAAATAATAAATTAATAATAATAACTTATTACTAGTAATAAAATATCAATGATAATAATTTTATTTTGCTATATATTTTGTCAATTAAATTTTTTAAATAATACCAATAAGTATTATTAACACTAATAATAAATAATTAACAATTATTTAAAATAATTATAATATCATTTTTACAAAAATAAAAATATTTTAAAAATTTTTATCAATTAAAATATTTATTTCATTTAATAAATAAAATACCGAAAAATTTAATAATTGACATAATTAAAATTCAAAGTATTACAGCTATATTCAAGCAAATTCTCATAGATTCAATTCCTATGTAATAACTAAAATAATGTAATAATCAAACTCTAATTGACCTAGTGTTGACCGAACGGATATATATAAGCCTTAGGGTTCTTATCCAATTTGCAAAGAATAGACAATTTCAACCTTAATTAACTCATATTCAATATCAAGAAAATTCTAAAGGTGAAATTCCAACTTCTTTAGAAATGGCCGAATAAACTAACAAAAAAAAAAATCAAATGTTCTTCTCTTAGCTAGATGGGCCGAACACAGATGAAAAGAAGAAAGAAAATTTGCTCTTCCTTTTTTAGAGAATAGGAATGATAAAGAGAGTGAATTTTCAGTGCTAACAATTTGGCTTAATATTTATATTAAATATTAAGCTAACTTAATCATGTGGAGGAGGATTTCTTAGCAATAAAATAATATGATTAGTGGATTAGGATATTTTATTGGTTAAAGAAAATAAGGTAATGGTCTCATAGAATTAGGTATTGGTGTTCCAAATGAGGCGCTAATAAAGTACACCAAAATTGTGGGATCCAACATCCACTTGACCAATTTTATTATTTTTTACTATATTTTTTCACACTTTTACTTTCAAATATTTAATTTTAAATTAAAATATAACCATTTATTCATTAACATATAATTATTTAATTCATATTCATATAAATATTTGTTATATATTAATTAATTCACACTATATTAAGAAATTCTCTTACTAATTTTATAATAGAATTTTCTAGCTTCATGACTTATAAATTTCTAAATTCATTTTTATATCATATACGTATATTTATGGCAATCAGGTTTTTAACTAAGGAAAAGACCTAAGGTATTACACCCGAAATATTAATAAATAAAATCACAGGACTCTCTTTATCAAAAAATAAATCACAGACCCATAAGTGTAAAAAAGTCAAACCACAAGGTATTTTTTTGTACTTTCCCTTATTATAAATGCATCAATAACAAAATCTTATTATATAGAATTTTTTTAAGATATATACATTGAATATTAATATGCGTCTCACATCAGGAACAAATATCAATAGTGAAAATAATGAACTTAATGATTTTTCAAAATGAATTTTATCAGTGGGCAATGAAAAAGCACCAACTCAAAAACTTGATAAAAACCATGAAACAAATGATTGGATTAAAATCCCTGAAAATTTATTGGCAAAAAATTGCACTGATCCAATGAATCAAATAATTGAAGAAACTTATCCTAACTTATTATGTAATTATAATGATTATTTATATATTAAAGATAGAGCAATCATAACACTCACTAATGAAATTGTTAATGTTATTAATAATAAAATACTTGCTTTGAGAAAAAATATATTATAGTTCTGATTCAATGTGTAAATCATCAAATGCTATTGACGAATTAAAATTTTTATATCTGTCAAAATTTTTAAATACTTTAAATTTTAATGATTTTCCTCAACATGAATTAAGATTAAAAAAATTATTTTTGTAATGTTATTACGAAACATTAATCCTAGCATAGGTTTATGTAACTGTACAAGATTAATGGTGACAAATTAAGAAGTTAGAGTTATAGAAGCTATTATAATGACTAGATCTCATTATGGTAAAAAAGTTTTAATATCTCAAATTGTTCTTTCTCATAAAGAAAATTGGTTACCATTTATATTAAAAAGAAGACAATTTTCAATAAGAATATGTTACTCTATGACAATAAATAAAAGTTAAGAACAAACATTAAATCGAGTTGGATTATATTTATATGATTATGTTTTTTGCCACGGCTAACTATATATTGCATTATCATGAGTTACTTCTCATAAGAATTTACGAATAATAATAAATAATGATGACAAAGAAATAAATGATGCATCCCAAGACTACACAAGAAATATTGTATAATACAAATTTTTTTTATGATTTAACTCTTTGCAATTAGCATATAGTTTTTTTTTACTATTCTTTGTTAGTATTTTGTAGCTAGGTTAATTTTCAAAATATGTCGTACGCATTGTTGTCTGATCTTAGTGGCAACAGTAAAAATATTTGAATAAAAGTTCGCGTAGCAAGAATGTGGGACTTTACAAACATTTCTAATCCTAGAGAGTTCAATATTGAGTTTTTGGTTATAGATGAAAAGGTAATGCAATACTTTATTTTTTTACACTTGATTATTTTAAGTCAAAATTTTAATTATTGTTATATTTATATTTTCATATAATATAACTATTTGTACAGTGCGACACAATGCAAGATACAATACCAAAGTTATTTGCTGATCATTTCTGCACTTTGCTAAAAGAAGGGAGTATTTATTATATCTTTGGCTTTATGGTTATACTTGCACAAGCAAACTACAAGATCACTACTCATCCTTTCCGACTTAAAATGGCAAGAAATACATTTGTCAAAGTTGTAGAAGAAAATGAATCATCTATTCCATTTGATCGTTTTGACTTTCTGGATTTTGAAACTGTCAGAGAAAGAGCAGGCGAAAAAACATATTTGTTAGGTTATTTCTTTATACATTTATATATTTATATATATATATATATATATACACACCACATTTTTCAAAATTAAACGCTGTATTTGTTATCTATTTTATAGATGTATTAGGACAAATAATTTCAACTGGAGACGTAGAGGAAGCAAACATCATAGATAGGATTGCAAAAACATGCCAATTGCAAATAAAAAATTCTAGGTATTTACATTTATTAATCTCTTTTATCATTTTTATCCGATTAATTATTTATTGATTTATACTATTAATTTTTTTTTTTCCTTTGTTAGTGATGATAAGTTAGATGTTACTCTTTGGGATAAGATGGCTATTCAATTTCCAATAGATAATGTTTTTGCTAATGAATCTAATGGTCCTGTTGTTATTATTCTTTTATCCATGATCATTAAAAAATTTAATGGTACGTTTTAGTTTTAATCATTCCTATCTAATTATATTATTATTTTACATGACAATTTCTATGTTTAACCTTATTTTATTATATCTTTTAGAAAAAATTTCAATGAGCAATTCTTCAGCAACACAGTTTTTTATCAATTTGGATATCCCATAAGTGCATGAGTTCAAACTAAGGTTAATTCAATACTTTGTTAATTTGATATGTGTAACATCTCAGGCATCTCTAGGTCGCCACAGACTTGGAGATAATTTGGAACTAATTTAGAGGGAGGAATTGACGGATAAAATATAAGGAAAAGGTTCAAAATCCTAAATCAAGCGTGAGTTTAGACATCGATATGTTAGGCGTGGAACCGACGAACTCCGACTTCGCAATTTTTCATCGATATTGATTCAAGGGAGATTTATGAAAATATTATTAAATAAGATATTAGAACTCTAAATATGGTATTAAAATATTAATAGACAGTAATAACATAGTTTAGAACAAAAATAGGTGGATGATAGGAAGTTAAGTACCAAAGGCCTAAAAGGGATACGGGTTTGGAAATTGAGGCTCTTAGAGTGGATTGGTAAATTCTGACCTCGAAATAGATTTTTATATTTTATTTGGATAATTTAGGATAATATAAGGATATTAGAAGTGATGAAATCTAAAAATGAAGTTGGAGTTTAATATAGAAAATACATAAGCAAAATCGGTACGCTACGCGCGTAACTAAAGAATTTCGGTTTTTTAGAAATTTTTAGAAATTTTAATTTAAGTAAAAGTATTAAGGAATTAACTAAAAATAATACTCTACTTCTATATTAAATACTAAAAAAATAATTGGGATGGAAATTAGAAAGTGTAGTAAGTTGTAGGCAAAAAGGGCAAAAGTGTAATTTTTTTTAAAAAGATAATTATTATTTTCGACTAAGGTAAAAAAATAAAAATAAAAAATAAATATATAACATAAATAGGTGTCAAGGGGCTAGCCAAGGGAGAGTGATCAAGGGTGAGGAAAGTGCCAAAATTTCATGTAAGAAAAATAAATCAAAAGGAAAAGAAAAATATAAAATAGGTAAAGATGGAAGATAAGGTTCATTTATCTTTATTTCATAAAATTTTAGCTAAGGAAAGGAAGACAGAAAGGAGGAGATAATAAAGAGAAGAAGAAGAAGAAGAAGAAGAAGAAGAAGAAGAAGAGGATTTTTAAGGTAAGAGTATGAATTAATTTAGTTCTTTTCATATATACATACATATATGTGTGTCTTGTATGATGATGATTAATAGTGATATTGTGATTGTTGGTTGTGTGGTTATGATGGATGATTTGGGGGATGGAGAAAAGGGATTTTGAAGTTGAGAAATGATGAATTGATAAGGGAAAAAGATATAATTAAGGTAGTTTTGGTGGAATAGAGTAAGAAATGAAATAATTAAATAAATGAAACAAGAAGTAAGAGGAGACAGCTTTAGGGTTTAGAAAGTCTTGTAACTTGAGGAGAAAAATCGAACCTCAAGAAGCATTAATTTGAAGAAAGTTAAAACAAAAAAATTGTATCTTGATGTCTATAGTTTATTTCTCTTGGTGAATTTTAAGCTAATTCTTGTTAGTTTTGAAGATATAGGAAGGAAAAAAAAACTGCTTTCTGCAGACCTACCCTGAGAATCCAGAAAGTTTGAGGCCAGTTTCGAGTATCTTAGGATAGAAATTTGAAGATAAATAAAAATAAAAAAAATGGACCTTGATATGTCTTTTAGATGATATAAAAATTTAAGAGCAAAATTTCAAGTATATTGGGAGATATACGAAAAGATCTAAGTTGTGATAGGGTAACTAGACTGACAGAATTTTTGATATTAACCCTTAAGTTGGACAACTTTGAAGGCAGAATCAAGTTGAGGTCAAAATTAATGAAATGTACCCTATGATTCTACTTTTATTTAAAGAAATAATTATATCAAATGGAGTTTTGTAGCTTGAGTTATAGCTAAAAGAGTGTACTGAACTCCTGTGAAACCAAGGATCCAGAATTTAGGAGAATGTAGAAAATAACTTTTGGAGAATTAAACTTAGAAAATGATGAAGGGGAAATGTGTTAGGAGTAACCAGATTTGGGATTGAATCAATTAGAGTATAAATTAGCATCAAAATTGTAAATATGAACTAATCTTCTAAGTTAATAATTAAATAAATGTAATTATGTGAAATTAACTTTTATGTAAATATTTTATAATTTGTAGAAAGAGAAGAGGAATTTCAAGAAGGAGAATTTGGTGACAAAGAAATTGAGAAAGAGTATCAATATTTTA
>CATKHJ010005139.1:0-22292 GCA_949750685.1 Vernicia montana | reverse complement strand
TTTGATTAGCGCTTTATAAAATAGCGACGGATTAAAATTAGCGACGGACTAATCCGTCGCTAATTTTTCACAATCCGTCGCTAATTAATGGCGGTATTACATGGCGCCAATATTAGCGATGGATTAGTCCGTCGCTAATTTTCGTCGCTAATTCCGTCGCAAGTCCGTCGCAAATCCTTCGCAATTTAATTTATATTTTCAATCAATTTTTCTGTCGCTTTTCCGTCGTTAATAACGACGGATTAAATCCGTCGCTAAAAATCCGTCGCAAATTTAATTAATTCTAGTAGTGTCAAGCGTTATCATACATGTATTTAGTTTATAGCAGAAATGGCCGCAAATTGAATCTCAAATTGTTGGTTTTGGGAGTTTTATATCTTGTGATTTAGGAAGAGAAATGGAGCGGGTCACAATTGGATTGGAGTATCTGATCCCAAGGCTTTTATTCTATGAATGGATCCATACCTATTTGGAGAGTTTATAATTTGACCTATCAAGTTTTTATTCTAAATTCATCCATGTATACTATATAAAGAATATATATATATTTTTAACGAATATATCAGTATACTTTCATCAATGAAATTTTACTTTGAATAAAATTTTAGTTTTTAATTTTTAAATGAAATAACATTTTAATTCCTATAAATTAAAAATTAGCTAGATGGCAAATGAAAATATTATTTTATTTGGGTAGACTTATAAATAATTATCGCTCGCTAAATTATATTTCGGTGTGCAATAATTTTTCTATACTTAAAAAGGTGATTAGTAGACTTTTCATGAGTTAGAAACTCACTCGACCTGCGAGAACACCAACTTTGAGTAAGAAATTTTCTTAACAGCAATCTCTTTAAAATATTATAAACTAAAATATATTTTTTTCTTTTTCTTTATTTTTTCTCTCTCTCCCCCTAAAATATTACTTTCTTCTTTTTTTCTATCTTCTTCTCCCACTTTCATTATTTCTCACATTTTTCTCTTTTTATTTTTTCTTTCGACTAATTTTTATTATATTTTATAAATTAAATATTAATCATAAATATGATATATAATTATTTTTTAGTTGTATTATTTTTTCAATAATTTTGTTTTATATTGAAAGTATTTTAAAAAATAAGAACAAAAATAATTCACTTATAAATTTGTTTGAAACATAAAATATGAAATTCCATTAAATTTCATGTTATAAGTTCTATAATTCTAAATATGAGAACACATTCAAATGATGCTATACAGTGAGGATTGTATATTATGTTGTATTAAATGATACTGCTACTGCAAGTCAAAGGGATCAAAGAAAGAAATGAAGTTTAGAGCACCAGGAAGTTTTGGAAGTCAGTCTGGAATAGAAATATCCAACCAAAAGTTAAGAGTTTTATGTGGAGATGTTTGCGAGAAGCTCTAGCTTGGAGAGATAACTTGAATATAGAAGAGGCATTGGAGAGACAAGTTTGTGTGTGTTGTGTGAGGAAGAAGTTGAATCAATAGCACATATGCTATTTAGATGCCCACATGCAAGAGCAACCTGGCTTGGATGTGGCTTTATTCCAGAACATGGCATACTGAAGTTTTCAAATTTTAGTTGTTGAGAATTTATAGTAGAAAAATTAGAAAAGAAAGGAGAAGCTTAATTTATAAACTTTATGGCTATGGTATGTTGGCAAATATGGAAGGCAAGAAACATAGCCTTTTTTTAAGGCCAGACCATCAATCCAATCTCCATAATATAGAAGGCGAAAAGATTGTGGTAAGAACAACATGATATGATGTTTAAAAAGATTGGCAGTAACCAAAATCAAAGATTAAGATCCTTGTCAAGTAATGTTAGATGAGTATGGCAACTCCCTCTATTGGGATATCTCAAACTCAACTGTGATGCAACTTTCAGTAAAGATAAGAAAAGTGCCTATGTTGCTTTCTTATGCAGAGGCAATAGTGAGAAGATTTTATTTGTAAGGTCGAGGAAGGTGGAATGCAGGTCAGCAATAGTAGTAGAAGCAATTGCACTCGGGAAAGTTGTTAGATTTGCCAAAAACCATGATCTTTGTAACGTTGCTTTCGAATATAACTCCTTAGTGGTTGTCCAGAATTGCAAGAATCACGAGAAGTAATCTCCTTGGGAAATTCAAGCGGTTATGGAAGAGACACAACTAGGGATAACAAGTATTTCTAATAGTAGCCTTGTACATATAGCTAGAACAACAAACCAAGTTGCAAATTGGCTTACTATGAGCTTTTCTGTATATGATCCTAGAGGTTCTTTTGATCGTTCACCAGAGTTGTTTAGGCTTTTATAAGTGGATATATCTCATTCTCACCACTAATGAAATGAAATAATATTTAAAGTTAAAAAAAGAAAAAAGGAGAACACATTTATAAATGAATTCTAGTAGTTATAATTTTTTTTTTTAAATTTTATATATACAATGATTAAAGTGTTGGTTATTAACAAATGTTAGAGATTAAAAATAATAATTTTGAAATAGTAGAGTAATTAAAACAAATTTTAAGAGTATTATAGTAATCTATCCTACTCGATTTCCAATAAAAGAGTATAATTTCCATTAAAAAAACAAAAGTGTGTTTTTTTTTGTAATTTCAAATTTAATTTTTTTTACTGCGCCAAATGTTGCCGCCAGATTTTTCAAAAGACTCTTGCAGAATTAATTAGGTAGAAAAACATTTATTTGTTCTTTGTCAACGAGAGATCTGATGGAAAACACCTCTGATTCGGAGGTAAGCAAAGTACTTGCTTATCCTTTTCTGTAATTCTCAATTTTTTTTCAATTTCATTTTCTGTTTGGTTCCTAGGAAAACATAGGAAAAAACAAATTTTATTTTCTCAGCAACCAAACATCTTAATTTCTTCATCAATTTCTAACTCATTTTCCCTCTTGTTACCTTGTAGGTCGCTAATTCGTGTAACTCGCTTTCTCACCTTTCTGGTACGTATAAATTCTCGGCATAAAATTGTCTATTTATTGCATTTCCCCAAATTGCTTTCAGCAATTGATAATGGGTATATTAGAATCTCATCCAAAATTGTGAATTTTTGATTTATTGCAGAGCCTCCCAAGATAAGAAATTGGTTTCCTAGTTACAAGTATGAATCTTTTGTATTGGATACTTATGATGCTTTTGGAGGTTCTGTGTTTAAAGAAAGTGACTGTGAGGGATATGGGTTAGAAAAACAAGGAAATTTGGCTGAATCTAGAAGAAATACTGACTGTGATGATAAGGGTGAAGAACAGCCTTTAAGTAGGGTAAGTAGAATTGACTCCATTTTATTGAGATAAATGATAGCTGTTATCTGGGTTTCAAATATTCTACCATTGTGGCATCATCATGAATAACTGGGGTTTTAGCTGTGTTCTTTGATGTTATATTAAGCTCTTCGAACTTGCAACCTCATATTCCTGGATGTCTCCTTTGCCATTAAGCCAAAGCTCATTGATGTTATATTTATTATTTTAATGCCACTGATTTCTTCTTTTTTTGTTGATAAGTACAGTGACATTCATTCCCTCTTGTTCCCTTCCCTTGTTGTGCACAATTTCTCTGCAATCAATGACGTAATTTTAATGCTAAAGTTTGTCATATCTAACACAGTCGCTTTCCTTTTAGATGACAGATTCTACGTGCTCGTTGTCACTCCTTTCTGGTTAGTAGGACCAATTCTTTCACATGCTTTTACATTTTTATGAAATTTTAGTAACTGTTTGATTGATGTTATGATCTGAAAAAATCTTATACAATTGATGGTTTTAAAGAATCAATTACTATAGAAAGTGAATGTGAGAAAGGAGGATTTGCCTCAGAGGGAAGCAAAAGAAAAAGAGAACACAATTTTGACAAGTCTAGGAATTCTTGGAACCACAGTAAAGTAGATGTTGGTGGTGAGAAGCTGTGCCCAAATGTACTTGTTGAGTGTGAGAATTCAGTTGAAGACACATGTGTGAACAGACCTTCAAGTGAGGTGCTTTTGCTTGATCCATAGTTTGTTCTTATTGTATTCTGCACAATCATAAATGTGTTTATAGCTGTGTTATATTAAGCACATAAGATACTGATTTCTTTCATTCATTCAATATTTCTCATCAAAGATTTTGAAGTTGATAATTTCTTGTCTCTATCTCATTTCATATTGCAGCTTCCAGATTCTTCACAGCCATCTGCAATTCTCTCTGGTAAGTAGTACTTAAAATTCTTCTATGATTTTATAGCATAAACAATCTTGCAGCTGAGAAAATATTGAATAATGGATATGTTTTAGAAATCACAAAAGGATGCAAAAAAATAGTGCATGTAATTATTAATTTGTGCTATATTTATTGTTCTATCAGAACCTCCAGATATTAAAAATTGGTTCTTTAGCTATGAGTATGAATCTCCAGAAAGCAATGGGTATGTTGATCAAGAAACTGAATACAACAAAGATGATCTTGTTAAACAACAAAACAACAAAGAGAAAGAAAGGAATTTGTGGAAATTTAGACAAACCAGAATTGCTGATGAAGTGGCTTTTAATGAGAAAGTACTCCCAAATGGATTTTTGAAGCTTAGCAGCTCCTTAATAGACAACGAGAAAGAAAACCAGTCTCTAGATGAGGTACTTTCCCTTTTCTACCTTTGTATTGGGTTGTTTTTAACTGCAAAAACATTGATTTTGAAGTAACTCAATTGTGTCCTTAAGGCACAACTCTCATATTGTCATGATTTTATGGTGAAGTTTTTTAGGCATAAATATATTTAGATTTAAGGGCAGTGTTTACTTTTCAGTAATATTTTGAGGAATGTATATATTTCTTAATTTCACATTTTGAAATGAAATGCCAGGGCATTAGGGCTTCTGGGAATGGGAACTCATCTGCTCTGGATAACTTGTGCTGCGAAAGGAGGCAGGGCTTGGAAGATAAAATATTTCCCAATCACAGAATTAGTTCAACCAAAGATACTGAGAAAAGCTTGAATGATGAATGTCCTCCTTGTAACCAGCAACAGAAGCAAAATTTCCTCCAAGAAGCTGATTGTGTGTCGTGCCAAAGGAGTACAAATTCAAGCAATAATAATAGGATATCTCCCATAAAGTTGATTTGTCATAATGATCTTGCAGAGAACTTGAAAACTAAGGCTCAAGCAGAAGTAAATTTTGTATCGCCTGCAAGTAATATGAGTTTTATTCAAGTTGCTAAAGATTTAATGAGAAAATCAAGTCATGGAAGCAATGACAAAGAAAATGAAGGAAAAGAAGTTCCAGAAAATGGTTTTGTGACAACAAAGAAGAATCGACAGATACAAAATGATGAGAATTCTTTGCATAAGCCACAAAAGATTTTATCAGAATGTTCAAGAAATAAAAGAATAACTTTATCAGAATGTGGAAATGAAGCCATGAAGAGAAAGGTTTTGTCAGAAACAACCAATTTGGAACACATTAATGCCATTGAAGTCACTGGGGAATGGCGGTGTCCTCAGAAGACCAAGCCAAATGTTGGACCTCCTCTGAAGCAGCTTCGACTCGAAAAATGGGTTCATAGGCTGTAAAAGCTTCAACCAGAAAGAATTTCCAGGAAAAGCCTGTTTAATGTACTATGAATTTCAACAGAGATGCTTAGTCCTTAATTCACCTTCTGATTATTTTTATTCTATCTTCTGAGCAGTGACTGAAAGGTTTTTAAGGTTAAGTTAGAGGAGTAATGTAGTTAGGTATGCACTAAGTTAGAGGAGTAATGTAGTTAGGTATGCACTTGTGGAATTCATTTTTGCCTATAGATAAGAAACTGAGAATATATATATATATATATATATATATCAATGTTTTTAAATCCGGCCCGCTCTTAGAACCGGTGAAGGCAGAGGGTCATGGGTTAGAGGTCGAACCGGAGTCGAACTGGAATTTTAAATAAATTAATATATTTATTATTTATATGTTAAAAAAATATAATATATATATAATTAAAATTAATAAAAGTAAGTAATGAACATTATTTAAAAGAAATATGAATTTGAGATAATTATTTAGAAGAAATTATGATAAATTAACTCATTAAGTGGCCATTTTGAGATTCAAATTCGGATAAATTTCACTACTCGGTAGTACGAAGTCTATTTGGATTTGTGTTCTTCTACATAAGAAATATGAATTTAAATATTCATATACTCAAAATGGTGAATGGTAGAATGATAATTTGAAATTTAAAGTAAACTCTACACTAAAAAAAGTGAGGGAGGAGTAAGTTATCCCACATTGAAAAAATATAAAATTAGAATGATATATATATTTAAAAGTTCATCATTTCAAAGTTAAGAAAGTAGCTAAGAATGTCGGACCAAAGTAGGCTGGTCTGTGTTTACTTGGATTTTGTAATTTTTTTTAGTTCAAATTTTTTTTTTAATATCCAAACACAAAAAAAAAAAAAAAAACCCAGTAAAAAATCGGCCGGTCCGACCGGGTCACCGGTTACCCGGCCGGGTCGGCGGGTTTTTCCCAATTTTGGCTTTGCCAGGGTTTGAGAGCAGAACCGAACCGGTCTGGTCTCCGATTCCCGATTTTTTCGATCGGACCGGCCAATCCGGTCCGGTTCTTACAACACTGATATATATATATATATATATATATATATATATATGGAGGAGGAATCAAATCTAGATATTTTGCTTAGGTAGTATATTCACTTGCTATTAAATTATACCTTGGTGTGCAACGCTTCTATATATATGTGGAAGTATTTTTCAGCCAATAAAAATTCTAACTGTCCAAAAAACACTAAATTAATGGAGGAGAAAGAAATATAAGGGTTGGATGAGAGAAAGCTATGGATTAATGCAATAATATACCTGATGTTGATTATAATTTTTTTTAATAAAAAATAAAAAGGCTAACCTTGAAATATAATATTATTCAATAAATTTTAAGAGCATTATAAATTTTTTTTAGAATATATTATTTTTAGAGCTTTATTTGCAAGGCAACACTATAAGAAAAGTATTTTACCCATAAATCTGTAATCCTGATATAATTACATATCTAATACTATAAACTATCTAATATATATATTAAAATTCTGGATTTGAATAAGTGTGGGATGACTGGATTTTGGATGAGTTTAAACGACAAGCCGTTAGTTTCAGGCACTTGCGCTCTCAAGGCATTAGCCGCTGCCCGCTGGCTTTTGGAAGATGTGAAAATGACAGGTCGTTAGAAATATACGACATAAGTTTGTGTGCAACAAATTCGTACAGACAAAGCAGTTGTAAATTTTTAATAATTTATCCAATTTGATGATTATTATTATTATTATTTTTTTTTTTTGCCAATGCAATTTGATGATTAAAGCTCCTTCCAGTTTCCACCAGCGCTGCAGTTCTCAGAGCTCTGACGAATTTTGTGCACATTCTTTGAGCTGAGTTTTACTTTTAATACCCAAAAGAAACTTAAATCGCAGAAACACAAATGGGCACTTTCACGGCTCTTGCAAGATCTCTGGGTCACCACTGCATCAAAAAATCCAAAACCCATAATTTTTCTCATTTGTTCAATTTGAGCAAACTGATAGTTTCTTCAGATATTTCAAATCCTAATTTCGATGGCAGTTTTCATCAATTTCAAAGCCGTAGAACGCTTATCTTGGACTCTGTTTTGTCTGACTCAGTGAAGCTACAGAGGCTTTCCGACTCTGATTCTGGTAAGTTTCATTTAAAGCTATGTACTTTATGTGTTGTTAATGGTGTTTGTTGTATTTTGCGACGTGGGTCATGCCCAATCTCTCTAGAGTTTTTAATTTTATCAGCCAAAAAAAATACCCACTTGGAAATTTGATTAACAGGAATTGTTGAGGTGAATTTGGATAGGCCAGAAGCGAAAAACGCCATCGGGAAGGAAATGCTGAGAGGATTGCAGTATACTTTTGAAACAATCAATAGGGATGACTCTGCTAATGTTGTTATGATATGCAGCTCTGTTCCCAATGTGTTCTGTGCAGGAGCTGATTTGAAGGTATTGTATTCTTTTGATTTTTGATAGGAAGATTAGTTTGATTCAACTGCATCACTTTTTAGGGATTTTCATTTTTGGTTGGAGACCTTGTCATGACAGATTTTGGAGGCTCATTAGAAGGGTATACTGTAGAGTGTAGACTCCTTCAAGGTGGGTTCTGGGAGAGTGAATTCTAGCATAAAGTGAATTCTTTTAGTGCTTAAAATAAGGCTAATTCAGTTACTTTTTTCTCATTGCAATGCAAATTGATCTTTATCTAAAAGGCTTGCAAGGATACTTATCTAAAAGGCTTGCAAGGATACTTAATCTGTTAGAGTAAGTTCAATCTGAATGTTCAGTTGGGTTAAGTTCTTTTTGTTCTCTGCAGATTACTTCAGCAAGGGATTTAGTCAGACTAGGTAACTTGTTCTCTGTAGTTTAGGTTAGGAAGGATGCATTATATCTTTCTGTTATGGTTTGTCTCTTGTGTTATTCTTAGCCTTTCTGATTCAGTGCCATGATGGCAGTGATTGCCTCAGCTAAGTTGTTATCTGGTCTGAGTCTTGTGCATATCTCAATTTGCTTTGATCTTCATTTTAGAGCTATAAGATTTGGTCAAGTGGAGATAGTATCGATTGCTGATTTCATAAAATTTCATATATGTGCATGTTGATCTTAAATCTTGAAATTGAGCATCAAGGGACATGAATGTTTAAATGCAATTACTAGCCTTTGCATTTTTTTCAATTGAAAATGCAGTCACCAGAAGTGGGATGAGGAAATCCTCTCCTTTGAGGGCTTCATTATTCTATGTCAAAGGCTTTTCGTACTTCTTTTTTTACCATTAGGCATTTATGTTATGCTTGTAAAATAATTTACTCTTTCTGGGACTGTACTTTTATGCAGTGGCTAATGCATATGCTTGACAGCTCTACATTTGATTGGATTGGCAGGAGCGCAAGACAATGACTCCATCTGAAGTGCAATTTTTTGTCAACACACTGCGATCCACATTCTCATTTGTAGAGGTGGGTCTTGATCCCCTTACAGTACATTATTATCTTCTCTAGTAGTTGCTGTTATTATTTATATGGGTATCACTTGCATTGATGGAATGGATGAAATGTACATGTTTGGAAGAATGATCTGATTTCCCTCAATTACATAGGGTTCTATATTCAATTCTATGGATGTTGTGTGCATATATAGATCGACTCTGTATGTATGCAAGTACGTGTTGGCCTACTCAAATATTGCTTTTTTGTTCTTTTGGATGTAGCCCAACTTCCCCAACCTTACCACTTAAAATGCAGCTCACAGTCAATGATTTACATTTTATTTATGTTCACTATATTCCATGGTTACTTGGGACTGATATCCCTGCATTTATTGTAAAATGTCTTTATATCAAGGAATTTTGTCTTGACTTCTATTTTATGTTCACTGCAGGCTCTTCGTATCCCTACTATTGCTGTTATTGAAGGAGCAGCCTTGGGTGGTGGACTTGAAATGGCTTTATCATGTGATCTTCGGATATGTGGTAGTTCCGGATTGTATTTACAAGAGACTATATTGCTTGTTTGTTTTAGTTTAAGTATGATTGTTATTGAGATGCAACTTTCTTAATAATTGTGTCTCTCATCTAATGATTCAGGAGAAGATGCAGTCTTGGGCTTGCCAGAAACAGGACTTGCTATAATTCCTGGGTATGTGCTAACTCTTGTTCTACATTTATGGTATTTGGGATTGCTAATTATCTGTATTTTTACTTGATGGCAATGTATTTGCTGTGTGTGTGGGTGTACACTTGCTATGCTTATTGTGGGAACAACTTTTTTGCTTTTGTAGTTCTGCTTATAAATGGCAGATAGAGAGTTATCCGTCAGAATAATACTCATTATTGTTTAACACTTAATCAGTCTTCTTTGTGCTTGAAAAGTTTCTTTCTTTTTGTGGGAACTTATTAAGTGCATGATTACCTGGCCTCTCATGGAATCCTGGTTCTGAACAGGGCAGGTGGGACACAGAGACTTCCTAGGTTGGTCGGAAAATCACTGGCAAAGGAACTCATATTTACTGGTCGGAAGATTCGTGGCAGCGAGGCCATGTCAATTGGTAAGTTTACTGGGGTGCTGCTTGTGCATTTGTATGTGTGTGTTAATCCATATTTAACAATGAAAATGCGCATGCTTGTAGGCCTTGTTAATTACACTGTGCCTGCTGGTGAAGCTCGTTTAAAGGCCCTTGAAGTTGCTCGGGAAATTAATCAGAAGGTATAAATCTATATTCCTTGAGGATTTCTTGGACAGAAAATTATTTAGTGCAAAAGAGGTACATATGTGCAGAAACAGGTTGGTGGCAACAAAAACACTAACACTCTGCAGAGACCTGTTGGCATGTTTGAAAACCTATGGAATTCAAGTTTAACTAGGACCTTTAGTATAGTTTTTATTGAAGACGAATTAAAAGGCTGCAATTATTGATGGAATAAGGTTGATGATCCTGTATTTGTGGATCAGCTCTATATTTGTTTCAAAAAGCTATTTCTTGTAAACTCATGGGACGAAAATGAATTTTACTGGATCAGCTCTATATGTTAACATTGGTAAAAACTTGAGATCTCTTATAAGAGGTCTCAAGTTTAAATCCAACTGTGTGTGGGGGGTAGAGGGTTTTGATGGAAGGGGGAGAGCCAACTCCATTGTGTAGCTCATCCGAGCCTAAAAAAATGAGAAAAAAAAAAAAAAATCCTGGCAAAACTTAACCTCGTTGTCTAAATTCAACCTGAAAGTCTTTTCAGTGTGAAACAAACATCTTTGCCATTGATTTCTGCTCATTCAAACCAACATGTACTTTGACAGGGTCCAATAGCAATGAGGATGGCGAAAAAGGCTATTAATGAGGGACTGGAGATAGATTTGGCATCAGCTTTGGAATTGGAAGAAGAGTGTTATGAACAGCTCTTGAACACCAAAGATCGCTTGGAAGGCTTGACAGCATTTGCTGAAAAGCGGAAACCAAGATATACAGGGGAATGAACAGAACAAAAATGATATTAAGAAGCAATATCTTGACAAAGTTGCAGAAGAACAGAAACTGAGGTATACGAATAAAATGATAAGCAATTTGAAGCTGAAGAACTAACAGTATTTTTGCAAATGAGCAAAATCATGATTTTACATTATTGTATTGCCATTTGCCTTTCATCTTGTACTATTATCAACTTGGTGGTGGATGTAATGCTTTCAGTGTTTTACTGAGGAACCAATTTGCAGATTTGCAGAAAACATCTTTTATAAATACGATAACAAAACGACTGACTTGACCTTTAAACATGAGAATGGACATCACATCTCATTCAAATTGGCTGAATGATCCCTTTACCATATAATAAATGTTCATGGAAGTAGAAGTGGCAGAAATCTAATGTAATTAGTTAAAAGAAAAGAGGCAGAAAGCAACAAATTTCAATGTTTCATACAGAAACTGATTGTACTATCAATAAATGATAAATCAAGCATTCTCGATATGGTTTTGTTAGTGTTGGAAGATTATTACGGGCTCTTTGCTTCAATAAATTTAGGTTTGCATTATTGAAACAAAGCTTAATATCAATGAGAGAAATGAATAAGGGTAGAAAAGATGTAGAAGCTACATATTTCTTCATCAATTTTACACATAAATTGACCAAAAAAAAAAAGGAAGAACAAAAAAAATTGTGCGCAAATTGTTACAGCAAAGCAAAATTAGGAACAGAAAAGAAAGAAAACCTAGCTAGTTCATTTTGCCTTCTGCAACTCTCAATAGGATCCTTTAACTAAGATTGTTCTCTCTTTCATTTTCCTAGACTGATTTAGGGTATGCTAAGTCCTTTAGGCTAATTACTTGAAAGGAACAGATGTCATATAGGTTATATCATTTTCATAGAATAATAAACTTTTTATCAGTTAGCTATAATCAGATATTCTATTTAACTCTATTAGATGATGATTTTGTTGGTTATACTTCTCAGAGCTGGTGTTATTCTTTTCCTTGCAACAAAACATAAAAAAAAAAAAAATCTAATGATTTGAGATTTATGTATATTTCTTCCTGGAAGCTATTGTAATAATTGTTTCTCTTATATCTAGTAGTAAAAATGTGTTCATGATTTCAATTGTGTTGCTAAGATTGCTATTGTCAACACTATCTTCTTTCTTTGATAATATATAGTTCTATGTTTGCATCTGGTGGAAAGTGTTTTTCATTTTCAGAAATATACCTGATTCATAGAATCATAATTGCTTACTCTACCATTCAGTATTGTTTTTGGTCATTAAAATCTTACTTAGTAATTTCAATGAACACATGCAAAATTTGAAACAAAAAGTTATCCCATTCTGTACAATTCTCTGAATTTTATTTCAAGAATCAAATGAATATCTTAAAAAGAGCTAAACTTGGTATAGTGCCCTAGCACATGGGTTTGCTTCATAGGACTTGGAAAAATTATTGAATTCTGAAGATGATCGTCATCTGTTAATATGAAAGCTTCAAGCCTAGACCATTCTGATGATCATGGCATGCCGTTAATTCTATTTGCTTGATCAGGAAATAAGTATTTGATATATATTTTACAATGTTTTGCCTACTTCGGGAATAATCTACATTTAGGAATGAATATCTAATGTTCATTAGCATGAAAGTGAACTGCAAATAGAAATTAAGTTGACAATCAACTTTTCTTCTTCCATATTAGGAAGTGAGTGAATGATTCACAAGGAAAAATAAGAAGAATTAATTGAAGTTGAAACTAAAAACATAGGTATAAATAAACAAATCAAGTAATTGAAATTAGAACTCCATTGTTATTGCTTTCTACTTGCTATGTAAAAGTTGCATGCAAATCTGTCATATTCCTAGTATATCAGCTGACAGCTTTGATATCAGTAGGCAGTGGCCACTCTATCCTTCATCAAGCCAGTGAGTTCTTTGTTTACTTTCCGTAGAGGACATAAAATGATAGCAATAAACATTAGAATAAAAGATAAAACCATCTACGTAACAATCCAGTGCATAATCAGGTTGTGAATTGTAATGAAATTAATACTTCCTTAACTTGAATTTTGTCTTTTTGATTTGAATTTAATTTGCATACTGTCATTTTTGCCTTAAACAACTAATACATGTGTTTTTTAAGAGTGACTTTCCATGATGAACTAGAAGTATAGCCTAAGCCTAAGTTGTACTTACTCTTCTGCAAATGTAGGTTTTTTTGCCGTGTGGATTCTTTCATTTGTAAGGTTCACAATAGGAATCTTGCAGACACCTTCCATAAATGAATATCCTCCGCTTACACCATAGATAGAAATATGAAACTGGCATGGCATATGTGGCCTGAATGTTCTAGGCTTTATCTCTATAGCTCAGAGTTACCATAATCAAGTCTGCAGTTTGCTGTACTAATTTAATTTCTATCCTACAATTCTAATGCTTTCTGCTTATAAATAGCAGCAACTTAATGTAGTTGATTCATTTCTCCTTTTCTACCTTGTTTATTTCCTAGGATTCTTTTCTCAATATTGTAATATCAGAAAGTCGATGGAGATGGAGACGAATTCGGATTCGAGCATAAGCTTGACAATGGAAAGTTCAAGCTTGAACATCATCAGCACAAATCAACAGAATATTAAGCACTATAGCAGCAGTTTTAGAGGGTCTTCTTCAAAATTCAGAGGAGTAATTTGGCTTAGAAGTGGGAAATGGGGTGCGCGAATCGCCTTAAAGTACAAGGCTTACTGGCTTGGAACATATGACATAGAAGAAGAAGCAGCAATGGCTTATGATAGAGCATGCATCAAACTTCAAAGAAGCGATTCGCCCCTCAACTTCCCTATGCACATTTACACAGTACAAGAGACTAAATTCCAGAGTCAGTACTCAAATGAGGAGATCCTTTGTATGATCAAGGATAACACTTACTTGTCTAAATTTAAAATTTACCTTGGAAATCAATCTTTGGAAAGGGAATTCGGAGCAACTCAGCAAGGGATATCATATCAAATGCTTTTTCGAAAGGAATTGACACAAACTGATGTTACTAACATCAAAGGCTTTCACATCCCTAAAGAGTATGCAATGTACTTTCCTCCACTTGCCGGTGCGAACTCATCAGGAGAAGGAGGAGATGAAAATGGGAATAAGTCCATTGAATTAACCTTCTATGATAAACATTGTCGTCCATGGACTTTTCGGTATTCATATTGGAAGAGTACTCAGACGTTTGTGTTTACAAAAGGTTGGAGACATTTTCTCAAGATGAATAACTTGAAGCCAAAGGATTGTGTTGTTTTCTATAGATGTGAGCATCAAAGGGAGATTCAAGGAAGAGTCTTTTACATGATTGATGCACAGAGTAATAGTATTGAAAGTTATGGTGTTACTTGGAATATAGAGAAGGAAACAGATCATATGGGGAAAAAATTCAACAATGAAGAAGATATTCAAGAAATGATGGAAGAAGAGGAGACAAGTAATAATGGAGTTAAGCTTTTTGGTGTTCAGATTGGCAAAGGAAGATCAAACTATAAGCACTTTTTCTGATATGTTTTAGTGAATACAAGCAATTGCTGCTACTGTTTCAATAATTTTCCTTTGATCTTTAATGAATTTTACATGGTTTGGATGTCATTTAGTATGAAATTTTAGTTTTATGTTTCTCATTACATGATTTATAATTGATTTTTCTTTAAATTAAAGAAAAAAAAAAAGAGTGGAATTAGCAGCACACAACGACATATCGTTTACACATCAAAGCTAACTTGCAAGCACACCCTTGAAATTCAAACGACTGATCGTTTACTGTTTTTTTTTTTTTGATAAATTTTGATATATGATATATAAAAAAGATTTAAAATTTTATCATAATTTTTATAAGGTAAGATAATTAATATATTTAATTTAATAAAATTTAAAATTTAAAATTTAAAATAAAATTTTAAAATCCGGTTTAAAACCCATCCAAAACCTTTTTATACGAGTGCAGACTTAATATATGTATCAAAAATCAAATACCCCATTTTTGTCTCTGCGTACGAATCTATTTGTTGGTTTTCGCTGAAATTCCAGAGAGAAGAAGAAGAAGAAATGGCAACTATAGACGAAAGTCCCTCTGCTAAACGGTGGCTTCCTCTTGAAGCTAACCCAGATGTTATGAACCAGGTACCGTTACTCTAATTCCACTCTCCTTTTCCCTTTTCTTTTTGTTTATATTAGATTTGCTGCAACCAAATGAAATGGTACCTGATTTAATTTGTTTTTGATTGTTCGTTGGCGATTAATTCTTTATAAGAAATTTATTTTGTGTTTGGCTGCTGAGAAATTTTTTTGAAGAATAATAATAATAAAAAAAAAATCAGAAATAGAAAAAGGAATCAATTAGCTGATTTTAATGAGTGGCATAAGTGAGGAAGGGGATTTCTCTTATTAGAATAATTTTGATTTGTTTGGAACCCATTTTTAGTTTACTGTTGTTTCTTGATATTTTCGTTCCGCAGTTTCTTTGGGGCTTAGGTCTTCCAGAGAGCGAAGCGGAGTGCTATGATGTTTATGGCTTGGATGATGAACTCTTGGGAATGGTTCCCAAGCCTGTACTTGCTGTTCTTTTTCTCTATCCCATAACCCCACAGGTTTGTTTCATTAAAAATTGTTTCTTTTCCACGTTTTCATTCAAGTCTCATCATGCTTGTAGTGTATGTTGGAAGGTTAGCAATGAAAATGTTCTTGTTTCATGATTTCATGAAATTTTTAATCTTTTTCAGAGTGAAGTAGAAAGAGTGCAGCAAGAAGCTGAGAAAAAGGTGAGTACTATGACAATTTGATCATACACTGAATGTGAATTCCTGCACTTTAAGGGCCTGTTTGGGGTTGCCTTTAAAAAAAAAAAAAATGCTTTTCAATAAAAAAAATTTATATTTTTTTAAAAATTTCTTTAAAAGGAAAAAGTAGTTAAATTGATATTTTTCCTAGAAGCAGGTTTGAAAAAGCAGTTTATAAAAAATAATAAAAATCAATCAATTAAATAAAAAAATTTCTAAACCTGCTTTTTAAACCCCTAACAGCAACCTCAAATGCACCCTAAATGTGTCATGTTTGTCCCCTTGGGGCTTGTTATGCAAATAAAACATATCTGTGAAGTTGTAGTGTGCATGTGCATCCAGACTGATAAATATTTGATAAGAGAATTAATCAGTCAGCTGTCTTTATTTTTATATTGAACATCAGTATAGAAGTTCATATACCTTCTGCAGAGTGCGGACATTTTATACGAAATTTCAGTTTTGGAATAAAGAATCGGGGTTCATAAGCTCCATTAGTGTTGTTGGATCATGCTGATATCTAGGGATTTAGTAACCTAAGACGACTTGATAGACCTAGACATTTTTGTTGACCGCATAGCAAATGAGATACGCCACTCTTGTGTGAATGTTTATTGTTGGTACCTACCTCCATGCTAGAGATAAAAAAAAATGGTCTTGGTATGGACTATATAATTCACTTCAGCTTAAGCAGCTCAGCTTCTGGTTAATGATTATTATAAATTCAGATGAGATTCATTTTTTTGGTGTTGTGAATTTCTAAGCTGCTACTTTTTAGATTGTAAGTTCTTCTTTATGAAATCCTGAAATGAGGAGGCTTTCTAGATTCTTTACTTTGGCAAAACTTTAGAAGGCTTTCTAATTAGCAAGACTGGGCTATTTTCTCCTACCATGTGGTTTTTGATAGTAATAGCTTGATAATCTAGTTCACACTGCTGTTCCTTTCAATTCGTATTTTGTCATTGCTTAGTTGGAGTATATATATGTTTATGGAAGTTATGTTACATTAGTAGGGATATCTGATTCAGCCTTTTCTCCTCTATTAATTTTTGTTGGTGCAATTGGTGTTTGAATTTGTGTAGTAGTCATTTCTTGAGGTTAATTCAGAGTTTTTTATACCTCATTTGGGGAAAAAGGGTAGAGGGGTGGGGGGAGATGTTGGTGGGGGGAAGAATGGCAGCATGGGGACAGGAAAACTTGAGGTTTAGAATCTTGAGATAATTATTGAAGAAAACAGTCCTCAAAACAGCAATCTTAGGCCTTATTTATTGACTTTTATTTTGCCACCTCACCTCTCTTTTCCTTTATCATGTGCAAGATAGTTCATTCGTTATCTTGAATGCTGTAAAAAGGCTTCATAATGAAAATTTATTTTTCTTGGACAATTTATAATACTTTCTTGCGTTTTGGCTATAGGAACCTAGCAATAAAGTGTATTTCATGAAACAAACAGTGGGTAATGCTTGTGGAACAATAGGGCTTCTTCATGCTGTTGGGAACATCACATCAGAGATCAAGCTTCGTAAGTTGGTTTATTTTTCTTTTATTCATTAGTCTTGCTTATATATGTTTCCCTTGCATTCTCCCCACCCCAACCAAAAAAAAGGGGATGAAAAGAAAAAGAAGGATTATAGAGCCAAGAACATTGACACTTGGATTAATGCCACTACCAAGTCACCTATGTAGGGGTGAGCATCGGTCGGTTTGGTTTCTGAACCGACCGAACCAAACCAACCCAATAAACCGAAATTTTCACGATAAAAAACGATAACCGACCGAGTAACATGTAAAATCAAATCGAACCGAACTGAAAAAAATCAGTTCGGTTCGGTTCGATTCAGTTTTTTAAATTTTTTTCTCCAAATTTTTTAAAACAGAAAAAAATTAAAATTAAAATTAAAAAAAATTATAATTAGAAAAGATTATTAATTTTGACAATTTATTTTTTCAATTTTATTCTATTAATACTTCAATATTTTGCAATTTAATATTAAAAATATATAATTAATTCAAAATAGAATTAAAAAATTATACATAAAAAAATTATATTATTTTAATAAAAAAATAAAGTTTTTTAAATATAAAAATATAAAAATAAATTTATTTTAATAAAATCGGTTCGGTTTATTCGATTTTTTATACTAAAAACCAAACCGAACCGATTATTTTTAAAACCGAACCGAACCGCTGATTCGGTTCGGTTAAAACCGAATACTGCACACCCCTACACCTATGTGTTCAGTTTTAGTTGCTTCTGCTTCTATTATGGTAGGTCGAGATATATGGGCTGTGTTGAGTACACAAGATTTACACGAGAATGTGAGCTATTGCTTTACAGAATGACTGGATCTATTATGTTATTGTATTAATATGCACACTCATTACTCAGACTGGTGTCCAGACTGCTCCAGTTGATGAACAATATAACATGCAACTAATGAAAGAGTAATGATAATAATTAGAACTGTATATTTGACTTTCCATTGCTGATCTATATGAGCCTGTTGAAACTTATTGACTGTCATGCAACAATAGGTTTAAGTATTCTATCACTCTGTCTGAAATTTGCAAGTCCAAGATCCATGTGCTATTGCTGTAATAATACAGTTAGAGGTGTAAGCCTGTATTCTGGAATAGCACACATTCTATTGTGAATATGCATCTTGTAAATCCTAAGAGTTATGAATTGAACGCCTTTCTGTATTTATTAGGACAATTGCTACCCAATTGCATTGACTATTGCTTATTTTTTGGTATTTAATTTGTTATTTTCAGTTGAGGGGTCATTCTTGGATAGGTTTTTCAAATCAACAGCAAGTATGGATCCTCTGGAGGTTATTTTCTGTTCTTTTATTTCAAGTCTTTCCAGTTATCTTCCTTTTCGGAAACCCTACATTTAAACAGAGTTCGATGTTGATGTCAACTTAATATGGCTTCCTTATCTCTCTCTTCTTATTATATTCTTTTTCTTTTCATTTATTTTGTATAGCGTGCTGCATTTCTTGAGAATGACAGAGAAATGGAAGTAGCTCATTCTGTAGCAGCTACAGCTGGCGATACAGAGGTAAGTGCCTTGATATTTTCAGTTTTGATTGAATGATAAAGTTGATGGTACTGCTTCTTGGGGACAGAATATGGATATGATGACATGAAAGGCTAATTTTATCCAAAAACACAAGCATTAAGATTAATCCTAACTATCTAATGACGTTCAATGACGTTCAATGGTAAAAAAAATGGTAAAAAAAATGGATCCCCATTTTATGACTGCTTATAATGACGTTCAATGGTAAAAAAAATGGATTTATATTGAGATGTAGTATGTTTATACTTGATGTTGGGGAAGTTTATTTTAATTAATGCAGTGTGCTGATTGGGAAAAATATATGGAAATCAGCTTGGAGTATTTTAACTGCAGAAAATAAATGGCTGGTATACTCTGGACAGTGAAGGACCATAAAGTTTGTCCACAGAAATCATGCCAAATGACTTAGATCAAACACCACTGAAATAGATATGAACATTGGTACCCCAAAGCAAATTAAGGTAGAGAAGGGGGTTCTACTAATGGTTCAACATATAATGGTCTTCAAACACCTTAATTCGGAGGATTTTACAAGTTAGCAAAGTGCAAGGAAGTTTTTTCTATTGAGAGAGGAGAAGGCCAGACTGGTCTCCAGACTTAAAAGAGTGATAGGCTGAAAAGAAGTGATTTGATTAGGAATGAAGGGTGGGTTTGGATCAATATGTGTAGTTGCAGCAGGGCACCAGCTTAATCATGCCTGATAGGAGAGTGATGTCTGTAAATGATAAAAGTATTAGGAATTTGTAAATATTCTTTTCCTTCCTCATGATGATCAAATGAATAAAATTACTGAGATATAGCAATATGTTTCTCTTTATTTTCTTTGGCTAAGGTCCTATATTTTCTTATTTGTGCAGGCTTCAGATAATGTTGACACTCATTTCATCTGCTTCACATGTGTGGAAGGTAGATACTTTTAGATAACTGATTTACTCTCTGTTTGTGCATGTCCAAGTATGAAAAACCAATGAGAAATGAAGCAACAGTATGCTGTACTTAATTAACCAAAGATGTTTCCAAATAATTTTACTGCAGCTGTTGCTTCCATTTGTGGTTACTCATCCTTGGCTATGTTATATGTAGGGGAACTTTTTGAGCTTGATGGAAGAAAGTCGGGAGCAATATCACATGGCCCTTCCTCACCAGGGAGCTTATTGCAGGTGCATATTTGTAAACTTTAGCACGGACTTTTTTTTCCCCAGTATGTTCTTTTGTAGTTTATGTGGATGCTGAGAAGAGAACAAAATAAAAATGAGATTATGTAGGAATGGTGAATAATTACAAAAGAACGAAAGGATTTTGATTTTAAGTAGAATCAGAATGCATATTTGCCATTCCTTTGTATGTAGGGCTATGATTTAAGTGAGTTGAACATGATGAATAAGCTGAGTGTAAGCCATGTTCTTATTGTTATCCTGGACTACATAGGTCTGTTGTTGTAGAGCGTTAGGCTTTGTTTGTAGGTCAGGATGCCAAAAATCTTATTCTGAGCCTGAGAAAAGGAGTATCCTCTCTCTCTCTCTCTCTCTTCCAACCTGATGACATCAGTTTCTTTGGCTTGGATCAGAGAATTTTACCTTTCAGGTGGGGCCTTGGTGGCATCAAACCCAACCAAGAATGATAGGTTGCATTGTGGCAATATTTTGTATCAAGGTATTGGATGCACATGTAACATTTGAAATTTTTTGTATTTGTTCTTGACAGGATGCGACAAAAATCATACAGGAAATGATTCAGAAAAATCCCGACTCCCTCAACTTTAATGTAATTGCCATTTCTAAGAAAGCTGAGGGTGCGTTTTAAGGTTTAAGCCCATCCAAGTCGTTTTGAAAAGGTTTTAATTTTAGTTGGTCCGGCCATCCTTGATGCAGCTAATTATAGACTTCATAAAACCCTTTTTGTGGTCAGTTGTAGACTTGCAGGGCACAATTTTTTTTTCCCCTTTATGGTTGTGATATGCTAGCCAAGGATTCTTTGGTGCAATGGTTTTAATTCAAATATTGCTATATATTCTAACATGAATCTTATGCTTACCCCAATGATTTGGGTTAGAAGAAATGATGTTATAATTGATAAAAATTCACATATTGAATTATATGCTGAATGGCCCATTCTCCCTCTCTTTGTAGTGTGCTCAAGTAAATTTATTTTATTTCTGTACAGTTTGATGCTGTTCATATCTTTCCTCAGGGAGGTTTTCTTTGATCAATTCATAATTTGTCCTTTAATTTAGTTAATTTGATGATCTGCAATTACCTAATCCTTTATCGAGAAATTCTATTTTAACCAATTTTTTTTTTTCTGATGATTGATACCCATGGCAAGTTCTCCATTTGATGAGATCTGAGCTTGAAGTCTTTCCATTGTTAGGTTTCAATTTTTGACACCCTTTACTAGCTTGAAGACTCCTGTGTTTTCCTCCCCCCATCTTCTGCTTCTGTCAAATACCATACTCAGATAGAATTTTCCTATTCACATAGTAATGAAGAATTTCTAAAAAATATGCAAGAAATTTCCTGTTCAGACAATGGTATGGCAAATTTTTGAATTTTCAGGGTGTTTTGATTGATTTCCCCCCAAAAGTATGCATATTGATGCAATCTGTAGGATTTTAAAAGTAAATGACGCAAAATTTTACTTGCTGAACTTTTTGCTACGTTTGCTGTGATTGGATTATATAACAAACTCATTACAGCTTTACTTTTTTTTTTAATTTTTTATACATCTTTAATTTTATTTTTATCTGCTAAAGAAAAAGAAGAAAACACACTAACTTTATTCATATGGTACTTACTAGATTTTAATGGTTTTACAATTTACAGCATCCACCATTATCAACATTTAACCTTCTGCAATTCAGCTAAACATCATGACACCAATGGCTCCTTAGGAAAAGCATTTGTTTCCACCGAGCTAAAACAAGATGTCGATGCTCAAAATCTCAAAAACTAGTGCTGAAAAAGCATGGAGGAGGCGGGGGTACTTCAATGCATCCTTCCAACATTTGCAGAATCATCTTCATTGGGGGTCTTTTTGAAGGATCTTCTTGAATGCACCAGATTGCTATGCTTAACCATCTGTGCACTCTGTCCTTGTCGCCCACAGCCTCCGTAACAGATTCAACAAAAGCATCTACTTTCCCAGCCATAAAACAATCACAAACCCAGTCTGTTAGTATTCCCTCTTCTTCTTCAAGCTTCAATATATTCTTCCTGCAGCAGATAATCTCCAGCAACATAACACCAAAACTGTAAACATCCACTTTAGCTGTAACAGCTACATTTCTAAACCATTCAGGAGCCACGTATCCTTTTGTTCCTCTGATATTCGTCAAAGTTCGACTCTGATTAGACGCCAACAGTTTTGCTAACCC
>CATKHJ010005117.1:0-11371 GCA_949750685.1 Vernicia montana | reverse complement strand
AGGTTTTTCAAACTTTAATCGGGATGTGGGGCAAATTCGGAGAAAACTCGAATACATGGAGTTGGGGATGGGATATATAGGAGACACCCGAAAATTGCATATATATGTTATTAAATTTAAAATTCTATCTATTTTTTTCTACTCTACATCAAATAGTGAACAATTGTAATTTGATGAATTAGTTATGAGTTATGACTACTTTTATGTAATTTTTTTTTTAGTTTGGAAATTTTGCATTTTTATGTTAGGACCACTTTTATATTATTTTTTAATAATTTGATATAGATAGTATAATGTATTGTATGTATTTGATGACCAACAAATTAATTTATGTATTTTATAATTATTATGTATATATATATATATATATTATTTAGTTGAATTTTGTAAACTGATTTGATAATTTGAATTTGTAATGAATTTAGGTATTATTTGGCTTGTTTTATTGAACATACATATATTATTTTGTATTAGATTCTTTTTTAGTAAAGTTAATAAGCAAGAAAGAAAAAATAAAATAAAATAAAAATAAAAAATATTGCATAAAAAGATATAAGCCGAGGCGGAGCAAGACCTTCTGGGAAATAAGGATTTCCCACGGGGCAAGGGGTAATATTTTTGCTCCACCGAGGGTATGGGGCGAGGACGAGGCAAGTGCTTTAGGTAATAGGGTGTGAACAGGACGACAAAATCCGCCCCCAACCCGCCCTGTTGGGTTCGACTAAACCTCTATTTCCCTCAAGAAAAAAATAAAATAAAAAGACTAGGCCTCTGTATTACTATAACTGGAAAGCAAAATTGTATAGTATCATTAACTAGAATTGCTACAAATACAGCCAAATTTATGCTGCAAATATAGTAATGTCATGTTGGATTTAAAAACAAGCAAATACTAATAACATTTTCCCATTACTAAAATCCAATTATTGCATACTAGGCAAAGCAACAAAGAAAAAACAGAAATCACTCCATGGCTAACTTGAGACACTCCTGCAATTTATCTGTACACTATTCAGAGCAACAAAAACATATAGATAAAGTGAAATCTACAAACCCCTAGAGCCTGGAATATCAATCCACTGCAACTGGAGTTCCACTTCACCACACTCCACATTACGCAGTCGAAGAAAAAAATTCTGTATCACCTTGCCATTAACCCAGATAATTTGGCTCTCTTCAGCAAGGCAATTTTGCCTGCTCGGTGGAATTCTTGTTATTATGGTTCCGCTGGGGAGGGCTTCGAGACGCATCTTTACAGCTTCCAGAAATGGACGGATATCAAACTCTGCATCTCCCATTTTGTCATCTCTGCTGAACGTGTCTTTGTCATAAACAATCTGTATTTTCAAAGAAAGAGGCATTTTCATCACACTGAATTCAGGCAACAGCAAACGTCATAGCTAAATATTCACAAACATATATATAAAATAAAATAAATTCCCCCATATAACTATAACAGAATAAAAACTTGTTCTATATATTCCCCTAGCAAAGTCATCTTGCAGTAAAATAAAAGAGCACCAAAAGGGAATTTCTCACCGTGAATATTCATTTAAAGCAAGCCAAGTACATGTTCTTCATCTATTCTTTTGAATGATTTTGTTATTAATAACCTATAGCAGTGACAAGATCAAATCAAGTATATGTATGTATAAACAAACTCATCTAATCTTCGGCCGAATGTCTTATAATTGTTATATTGGTAACATTTTTAGCTACATAATCTTATAATCTAAAGAGATAAAGTCAAGATTTGCACAAAATGAGCTTACAACAACCACAAAATTAAGATCTTTAAAAACTAAGATTGAAAATCCACTTCAAAATTTCGTTCAAGCGATTAAAAAAACTAAATATTCTTTCCCCATGGAACCAAATTATTCTTGTTTTGCAGTAGACAAAGTCCAAGAATTGTAATACTCACAATCTTGATTGGAAGATTTGGATCATCAATAGAAAGAGTCAAGTCTTCATCCCACTCAGGATTGACATTTTTCTTCACCACACGAGTCTTCAGCTTCTGCTAAAAAACACATTTTTATAAACATCAATTAAAATGAATAAGATTAAAAGTTAAATTCAACTCAAATTAATAAACCATAATCACAAACTAGTTGGGGTGTTGACTGTATTAGATCATTCCTCCATTTCACCCAATTTAGGAGCAATATCTTCAAAACGAACATTGAAAATTAAACAATTTTCTTTTTCTTTATAGCAATCTTTATTTCCATAATTTTTTTAATCTTTGATTTTTTGGTAAAGCTAGACTTTCTGTTTTGGGAGAACCAAACAGAATATAAATGGGATCCAGCTTTCTATTAATTTTAGTACTTTGTTGTAGCAGAATTTATTAACAATTATAGATATGAATAAAAAGGAAAAGCTTTTTTTATGGGTAGATTTTCAAATTGGATAAAGATTTGTAATTAAGCCATATACATTAGAAACTCAAGCAAATTTAAACCTTTGAAAAAAATCATTATCCATGGCTAACAATAATAATCTTGGAGTAAATTTTGGAGACAAAATAACAAAAAAAAATCAATTTAAATAAAAAGCAGAAAAAATGGTAGCAGATAATTAATTATAAATTTCTAATATCTCAATTAAACCCATTAATACCAGCACAATACTAAACAAAATTAATTACTCAAAAGAGTAAAAAATCTTTGAACAGAAACATTAATCAACTGAAACCCATCACTGTTGTCCAAGAAAAAATAAAGAGACATTTCACAAGAATCAGAACAAGCAAAGAAAATCAAGAAAGATTCAAACAAGAATGAGAACAGGGGAAAGAAAATTATATAATTCATAGTCTCATATATACCTGCTTGCCCATCTTGACAACAAGATAAGGGTCACTACTCATGACATCTCTAATAGCAAGGTTGACTCCTCTGTGAACATGAATTCTGAGAAGACCCAACAGGTTTTCCATGTAGATTTGCAGAAAGAAGAAGAACAAGATCAAGAAGACAAAGAAAAGAAAGAAAAACCAAGAGAAAAACAAGAAATGAATGGATGATTTGATATTGAGCACGCAAGATTATAAAGATTGAGCAAGAAAATAGAGTAAGTAACGTTTATCGGCTTCTTGTATAGCAATTAGCAAGTGGTTTGACTATTCTGATTTTGTAATAGTAGAGAGACATTAATGCCTAAACTGAAGTGCCGTATTTATATCCACCAAAAGCCAAACAGGTCTTTTTTTTTTTTTTTTGCCAAATCAAACAGGTCTTATTCTAGGAAGCTGTATTTACTATGCAATTTTTTTTTTTTTTCCAAAGATTTACTATGCAAAATTAGATTTACAAAAATTGAATTTTCAACTAGTGTCTTAACTTAGTGGTAAAGTGAAAGTATTTAAAAAATGAACGCTATATTCACTGATGCTAAAAAAAAAAAAACGACTTTTGAAATCATACTATAAATAAAATTATCATTTGTGAATTTTTATTATCAATTTAGATGATTTGCAATTGATAGGATAAAAAAAATATACTAAATACGAAAATGTAAAAATTATTGTGATACTATCGTATCACTAAAACAAAATAATTTAATCACTAAAAAATTTTAATTTTTTTCAAAAAATTTTAATTATAAAATTTTAAAATAAACAAATTTATCATAATTTTAAATTTAAATTCATCGTCTTTTGTAATTGAGAAGAGATTAATGGAGAGATATAATAAAATTAAGTTTGGTGTTAAGTTAATTAAAATAATAATATGTATAATGAGATAATTTCTCATTTTAATTACAATGACATAAGTATAATGTGAACTAAAATCTCTCAATTAGTATAAAATAATTTAATTTCAAAGGTTTAGGTATAACTATAATTTTTTTAAAGATAAAGTTAGAATTTATTTCATTAAATGAAAAAATAACTGATATAAATCTTTATTTTATAATGATTAGGATATTTTGGAAATCAAATTCAAATATATTTATATATATTTTTATTGTAACAAACTCCGGAAGCAATTAAATTATTAGAAAGTAATAATCACGAGTGGGAGAAACACGGGGCTCTTTCGCAGTACACTTGACTTGTTAGTAGGGTCGGGTATTTAGTCGATTCGATTTAAAATCGAATCAAACTGAAATAACCGAAGCAATCGAAATTAAATTTTTTATAAATCGAATCCAATTGAAATTTTAGTGAAAATTGAATCGAAACAAATTGAAAAAGTTCCGTTAGATTTGGTTTTTCAGTTTGACAGTTTTTTTTTTCTTTTTGTTATAATAAACTATATATATATATTATTAATAATATATTATATATATATTAAAATTATTATATATAATATAATATATTGTGTGTGTGTGTATATATATATATATATATATATATATATATATATATATATTAAAATTTCGGTCGATTTGGTTCAAACTAAATTTTTTTTATAAAAATCAAACTGAACTGAAATTTAATTCAGTTTTTCTTTTTAAAAATTGAACTAAACCAAACTATTAAAAAATCAAACCGAACCAATCAGTTCGATTTGATTTTTCAATTTCAATTTGGTTTTGCTCACCCCTCCTTATTTGAGTCGGCGAGTTTTGACTGGGCTAAAAATGGGTATTCGGGCATTTGGGTCGGGTTTTGTACTAAGTTTTTATTATTGAATAAAAAATATATATAGTGTCTAAACTTTTAAATTTTTGCTATTTTTATATTTGAAATTATGGTTTTTTTTTAATATTTTAACATGATCAATTTTATAAGTTAAAATAATTATATTACTCGTTTTACATGTTAAAATGATTTAAATGCTCTTATTTCTCGTCACTTAATTTATATATATATTTTTAATTTCTTTTTTCTTATCTTTATTTTTTATTGTATTTTTCTAAATACTTCATTTTATTTTTTAAAAATAAAGAGAAAAATAGCATTAATTTTTTTAAATGAGAAAAAAAATAATTATAAATTTTTTATTTATAGCTTTGTTTCTCAGAAATCAAATATAAATTTTCACAAAAAAGAACGACCAAAAATAAAAAGAGAAGAGAAAATTTTTATAAAAAAATAACATTTTTAAAAAATAATATTTAAGTAAATTTACTGTTTAAAACAAAGTATATAAAATTTTAATCTATAAAACTTGCTAGTGAAATCATATTATATAAAAATTAGTAAATTTAAATACTTAATTGAATAAAAAATAAGCTGTAATGCTAAAATAATAAAAATTTAAATTTTTTTTTTAAAATAAAAATTTAAACACGCAATTTTCCTTTGTGATTCGATTAGGATTTAGGACAACAATGACGGGAGAACCGATGGCTGCCGGATTTCTTTGACCGATGCTTTGTTTTCAAAAAATTAAAAAAAAAACATCAATTTAATTATGAGACAAAGATTAACAAGTGGTTTTTGTTTTTTTTAAAAGCAAAGATGAACAAATTAAACACTTGAATTGGACATGGTTAGACAAAAATAAATACTATGAAAATGAGATTTTGGATTTCCTTTTATTTATGGTTTAAGAAAATTGCATAAGAAATAAAAAAAAAAATTATTAAATAATTTTAATTATAAAAAAATAATTATATATAATTAAATTACTTCTTTAAATATTACAAAAAATATCACTCTTATTTTTTTTTTCTCTCACTTCACTATAAAGGACGTGTAAATTTGAAAAAAAAAATTAATATTTTCATTTTTTTTAAAGAGAGAGATAAATTTAAATGAATTTTTTTTTTCTAAAATGATAAATAAAAAGAAACGATAAGATAAATATATGGGTGAGATTATTCTCACTGTTTCAAATTCTTCTCACACTCCCACTATTTATTTTAAGATATTAATAATCGATTGCAAGTTGCTATACCAAAAATAAAATTGTAAATTGACTGTTATTAATTTTTTTTATTAAAATGTTAATTTTAACCATTTATATTATAAATTTCTTAAAAAAAAATTTATATAATAAAAAAATTTTAACTATTTTTTTCAAACATAATAAATACTATCAAAAGTGTTACTTCCACCTTATAAGTTTTGCTTATTTTTATTGATAAATTTTTTAAAATAATGAAAGTTAGTAGTAAAAATGAAATATATCCTTTTATAATAATTTTAAAAATAAAAATAATGATTTAGATTTAAATAATTTTTTTAAATTATAGTAAATTTTTAGATAAATTTTAATTTATATATTTTTTATTTCTTTTGGTTAAGAATGTATCTTTTTTATATTTATAAAATTACAAAAGAAAAAATATTTACCATAAAAATAATATATTTGACTCGATAAATGATAAAATATTTTAAAAAATAAAAAAACGTGTTTTCATATAATAATAAATTAATTGTATTATAATATAATTAAAATATAACATTTATCATAAGGACAATATATATAAAAAATTAATTACATATAAAAAATATTTTAAAAGTTTATATAATAATACAAATTTGTTTCTAAGGAGGAAGGATAGTATAACAATATTTCATAAATCATTTGAATAAATATTATTTTAAATTATTGATAAAACAAGGAAAATATATATTTTTTACTCTTATTACTTGAACATTTAGCATTTTTTTAAAATTTTATAAGATTATAAAATAAATTTATAAATTTTGGAATAATAACTACATATATTATAGAAATTTAATTTTTATTTGCTTTTTTGAAAAGTAAAAAAATAGTTAAAATCTATAATACAAAGGATTAAAATTGACATTTTAAGAAAAAATTAATGATAATCAACTTACAATTAAACATTAAATACTCTAAAAGAAACAGTGAGAATGTTAAAATAATTTACAAGAGTGAGAATAGCTTCACCCTAAATATTTATGCTTTCTCAAACTTTCATAATCAAATTTGAATAATATTTTAAGTTTAATATTATATCACGTGTAAATAAATTAAGATATTGTAATGTTCAGCTTAATTTAATTACAACCTTAATTATAAATTTGTCAAATTTTATATAATTATATGTTTTTAAGAATTTGAAAATTATATTTAGTAATTAAAAAAATGAAATGGAATATTGATTGTATTCTATCATTCAATTCCGCCGTGACATAAACCAGATGGATTTTTCCCCAACTCAAAAAATTTATTAGGCATTGACTATTTGAAATTTCTAGGGTTTTTTTTTTTTTTTTTATCAAAGGAAGTTTCTAGTTTAATTCCCAACAACTTTAGCTGGCAAATCATAATTATATAATAACACTTATTTGATATACAGATTCTTAATTATTAAAATTAATAAATAATGAAATTAATAATTTTACTGAATATGAATTACTAAAAACATAAGTATTAGATTTTAGATAACATTGATTTAACAAGTTAATTAAATCTTTGAGATTATTAAACATAACCTGAATCTTATATATAAAATATAATTTTATTTACTAATATAACGATTTAATTAAATAATTTCATATACCAAACAGACTGCATGTTTCTAGTTAGAAAAATGCTAATAAGGCACTGTACTTGACAAGGTTTTCTCATAGAAAAAATTAAAAAAATTACAAAGAATAATGTGTAAATAAAATATATTAAATTTAAAAAATAAACTATTTATCATTGTTCAATATAAATTGACTTAATACCAATTAGTAAAAAATTATAAATTTTATAAAATTAAGAAAAAAAAATATTATTGGATTAACAGTTCAAATTGAATATTATTTATTTTATAATACAATAAATTGGAATCTAAATAAATACAATCTTTTTTCTTTCAATTTTCAATTTCATAAGGAAAAATCCATTTCTGTTTTTACAAGAAAGAAAAAACAAATATTAATTGCTTGCAACAACAAGAAGAAATTGAAAAATTAGGAAGGCACCAATCCCAATAAGAATTGAACAAGTCAATGGCTTCAATTGCAATACCTTTGAGTTGGAAGGGACAGTTGGACACTGTACACTGACCTATTTACTATTTTGGTGTTGAAAATTCATAAAAAATAAAAATAAAAATAGAGTTTATGTTTATTTTAAAAAATAATTCAAAGAAAGTAAGCGGGACCTACCAAAAATACTCTAATATTTAATTAGTATGAGATCCAATACCAACTACTCCTATAATTTATTTATACATCATGTGTGAAAATATAAAAGGAGAAGAAGAAAATGACAACAAATATGAAAGGATTTAGTTTATACACACACTTGTGTTTCTTAAATATTTTAACATACGTGAAGTATTATTATTATTTTTTATTAAATTTAAATATTATTTTTGATAATTTTAAATATTAATATAAATGAAATATATGTATCAAGTTTATTATATATATATCAATTAAAAAATAATGATTGGTTTGTATAAATTTTAATTTTTAAAATATTACTTGATATATGATGAAAAATTTTGTAAATCACTTTTAAGTTCAATTTTTATTTTTATTTTTTAGAAAATATAAAAAAGTATTATGTGATTTGACCATTTGATACTTTAGGGTTTGTGGATTTTTTTTTTAATTTATTTATAAAATGGAGTATAAGATTTTTTTAATTATCAATATGGGTCCAAAGCACTAACGATGTTAGTGAGTGATGATGTGGCATTGACGTGACATAAGTAGACTCCACTTTTTATTTTTTTAATAATAAATAGGTATTAGCAAAATTAAAAAAAAATACCATTATACCAAGGATTTTAAATAATAGCCAATACGTTACGTATCGGCTATTTCATATAATTTTTTAAGGGTCTGATACATTATTCGGATGTTACAATATGCTAATGGGAATTAGTCTTGAATTGATATTGAATTACCCGATACACACCGATACGGTCGTTATCAAGCGATACGATTGTAAATTATGAATGTAAATTATTAATATATTGTTCCAAAATACTATTATTTTATATATATATTTTTTATTTTATTAGTATAAATTATTGGTATATTAATTTTTACATTATTTATATAAGAGTTTTTTTTAATGTATTTAGATCATTATTGATAGTCTTTACAAAATTCATTTCTTTGTTAAATTATTTTTGTCTGTTGATATAAATTATTGATTGAATTTTATATTATGATCATGTTTGTCTTTATATATTTATTTTCAAAAATATAAATGATGGTCTTATAGAAATTATTATAAGGTCATCATTAATATTCACTTACATATTCGTACACAAATCTTAGCATATTAACAATAATTGTCTGAAACTCATGTCAGCTATTATTGATGGCTTTTTTCTTCTCTCTCTATATATATATACACACACACACATATTAAAATTTAGAAAAGTTGTATACGTTCACATGGATATCATGTAGACCTAAATTTACCTAGCCCAAAAACTTTTGACGCTCCATCAGGTTTTACGCCAAGACGACATGGATTTGATTATGAATTAAGTGATGTGAAAGTAGTTCTACATCGACAGGTGCATATCATGAATTTGCATTAAATCATCATTATCTTAACCCATTTGTTCTCATGTCATATTCTAGATATCCAAATGATAATTGGGGTTAACCATATTCACCATTTTCTACCATATATGAGACAGAGACAGACAATGCTTATCAAAATTATGAAACGAATGCATTTGATGAAACTCAATCATTATTTGATGTCTTTTCATATGGAGTAAATAACCAAAATGCAAATGAGTTTATTAGAGAGCAAAACAATAAAGATTCTCCACAACACTTTTTTTGGTGGTGATTAGTCAATCTTATGGTCTATTTATTTTTTTAATATTGTCTTATTTACTTAGAATATAGAGAGTTTTTTTTAATCACCTTATTAATCTTGAATAACGTGATTTTTTCTCTCATGAATTAATAAAATAAGATTAATTTACCAAAAAAAATTATATTTTTTTAAGTCAATACAATATTCTATTATGAATTTATGTAACTTAATTATTATTATTATGCATTATTTATAAATATGTTATGTAATTTGAGGTTTTATAGTCTAGACTATACTTATTTAAGTGTTTATTAATTTAATATATTTCATTTTGGACGTTACAATATATTTTTTTTATTGATTTGGATCAATTTGCTAATCATTTTTTAAAATTCACAGTGACAATAGCCGATTTCGTTATACTAATTCTGATATCAATACGATACATTGTATCGTTATTTAAAACCCTGATTCTACCCATTTGCAAATGATGGCCAAATTAATTTCATCAAGGATAAATCCATAATTTACCTTCAATGTCCAAAATTCTTAGTTGAATATGACAAATTTATGAAAATGCCATCATCTCCTTCAGCCAAATCCAAACTCCATAGCCGCCACCATCAAGCTACAACCTAGCTTGATTGGATCACCAACGAAAATATTTTGCGCGCCTAGGTGCAGTTGGGCTTCGCTTGGTGAAGCCTTGGGTTGCCATCGCTCTTGTGCTTGGCCAAACAGTGGCTGCCAATGGTGCGAACAAGCCGAGACATGCATTTTTAGCCTTTTTTTTTATTCCATCTGCACTTGCGCACTTGCAAGAGAAGCTTGCCAGCAAAGATCGCTGGCAATGGTGGACGCAGCAAACCTGGGCAGCGGCGTCGCCCCAATCCCTTGTCACAGCAGCTAAGTTGTGTGTCTACTGCCTTCAAAAATGGCAGAACAAATTTCTTCAATTTTTTTATTTTATTTTATCAATTTCCTTGTATCAAATACAAGGATGGCAACACCAATTTACAGCAAATTCATAAGCAAATTTGGACATAAAAATTATTTGAACAAATTTTTTTTAATTTTTTTTTCAAATTCGCTAATTACCACATGGGTATATTTTATTATTAAAAAAATAAAAAATAAGATTCACTTGTGTCACGTTAGCGTCACATTAGCACTTATTGATGTCGTTAGCACTCTAAAAAAAACTTTAGGCCTCATTTTATTAAAAAAAAAAAATTATAAATCACAAAATGTCAAAGGTAAAATCACATAGTATTTTTTTTTTACAATGAAACTTTAAAGAAACAAAACAACAAAAAGAAAAGCAAAACAAATTAAACTCTACTAAAGCCAACACCACACATATCAGCTGTCATACATTGAACAATTCTTGTAATTCTCGAATCATTGTACCACACTACCATCAATAGAACGACCTATCAGCAATAAAATTAGACTCCCTAAATTATATTTTGTTTTTTTAGAGATTTTATATATCCGACATTATAATAACATTACCTTACAAAGCTGTGTGTATAATAGCATATAAAGTAAATTTTAGGCTCCGTTTTATTTTGTGAAAAATAATTCATTTTTAAAAAATATTTTTCAAGAAAAATATTTTTTAAAAAAATATTTTCTCAATAATTAATTTTCTGTTATTTAATTACAATATTAAAAATTTATTTAAAAAATATTAAAAATTTTAATTTATAAGA
>CATKHJ010005024.1:0-12280 GCA_949750685.1 Vernicia montana | reverse complement strand
AAACACTTGAAGGGTTTGAGTGTAAGCCTTGGGAAAACACTTGTAAAGTTTGGTGTGAGCTTAAACACTAAGTTAGGAGTGAACTTGGTAAAACTCCATTGATAGTGAAATACCCAATTGAGGTTGGGGAGTGGATGTATGATTGGTTATAATCCGAACCACTATAAATCCTTGTGTTCTTTCTTTTTCTTTCTTTCTTGTTCAATTAATTTTTTAAATTACCCACCAATTCAACCCCCCCTTCTTGGTGCATATTGGGCAACAGAAGACATGGCGCTTGGAGTGAGTTTCTACAGCCTTATCCTTTCTTACTTAAGCACAAGGCAGGAGTTCAAAATACTATTGCTGATGCCCTCAGCAGGCGTCATACTCTACAGATGAAAGTCATTGGATTTGAAACTATCAAGGAGCTATACCAAGATGATCCTGATTTCCAAAAGTTTTGGAATGCCACCAAATCACAATCCTCCCAAGACTACTACAGGCATGAGGGATTTTTATTCAAAGGAAAGGCTTTATGCATTCCTCAGTGCTCACTACAAGAAGCCATTATTTTGGAAGCCCATAATGGAGGATTAACAGGTCACTTTAGACAAGGTAAAACTGTGGCTTTAGTGAAAGAGAATTTTTATTAGCCAAGGCTTGAAAGAGATGTTAATAGACATATTCAAAGATGCAGAATCTGCCACTTGGCGAAGACCAAAAGCCAAAACACAGGGTTATATATTCCACTTCCTATTCCAGAAGCACCTTGGGAAGATGTTAGCATGGATTTCGTCATTGGACTACCTCGGACTCAGCGTCAGAAGGATTCCATAATGGTAGTGGTAGATAGGTTTTCAAAGATGGCCCACTTTATTCCATATCAGAAGACCAATGATGTTGTTCAAGTTGCAGACTTGTATTTCAAGGAAATTATTCGTCTTCATGGCATTCCGAAAACCATCACTTCTGATCGAGATGTCAAGTTCTTAAGTCATTTCTAGAGAACCCTATGGAAAAACATGGGTACTAAGCTTTAATTAAGTAGTGCCAATCATCCTCAGACAGATGGACAAACCGAAGCAATTAACAGGCTTTTGGGAAACCTACTTCGGAGTTTTATCGGTAAAAATCTGAAATAGTGGGATCTTGTCCTTGCATAGGTTGAATTTGTTTACAACAATTCAACTAATCAAGCTACTAGAAAATGCCCATTTGAGGTGTTATATGGCACTCGTCCACATAGTCTGTTAGACTTGACCCCTTCATCTGATAAACAACAGTATAGTGCAGATGCATAACACAGAGCGAAAGAAAATAAGAGGCTACATAAATTGGTCCAAGAAAGGATTAAGAAATAGAATTCTAGATATAAAGCTCAGCATGACAAACACCGAAGACAACAAATTTTTAAAGTGGGAGATTTGGTATGGATACATTTACGGAAAGAACGATTTCCAAATCAACCAAATGCCAAGTTGTCCTCTAGAGCTAATGGTCCATTCAAAATTATGCAGAAAATCAATGACAATGCTTAAAAGATAGACCTGCCAGGAACCTATGGCGTCTCTACAACTTTCAACTTCGCTGATCTTTCACCATACTTGGACGATGAAACAAAACTTAGCTCGAGGGCGAGTTCTCTTTAACTCGAGGAGGATGATATGGACAAAGCAACCAAGCATGAACCAACTCACCTCTCCATATGAAGCCACTATTCTTGACCTTAAACCACCTAGCCGCCTATTATTCTTAACCTTAAGCTACCAAGCCACTATTTTTGACAAGTTTCCATTTTTACAACTAGTGTTTCCATTGCATTTCAATTTATTTACAACTCATTAATAGTTGTTATCAATTGTAAATTGACCTCTAGGATTAGTATAAATAAGGTCAATCCCTCCATGTATTATCATTGAATAAATTGAGTTTCTTTTGAGTATTTGAGAGTTTCTCTCTAGGCTTCTGACCCAAGAAAGGAATCCGAAAAATACTTGTTTTATAACTGAAATTCTATTGATTTTGATATACAAAAATCACTTTGTTACATAAAAATCATCACCTACCAAATTTATTTCACTTTAAAGTTGTTATTATCTGCAATTATAATTTTTGAGTTCCTAATCCGAAGTGGAGTTCAGATCCGGAGTTAAGCTCGTCCCATTCGTAAGAAAGCCGAGAAAAGCAAAGGTAAAATTCCTTACTTTTCTTTCATTTAGAAATTATAAATTCAGAACTAGAATTCATCATCTTATTACACCTTATTTAGGTCTAAAATTGAGAAGATCTAAAATTTATTAATTTAAAATCTGAATTAAATTAATAAATCAAATCAACTGTTATCAAAACCCCTTCTTCACAAGAAGGAAGAACTGCGTGGGGTTTGATTCCCATTCAACGGGATATGCAGGCATGCCAATCTTTAAGGCATCAACTTCAAAATATTTTAAATAATATTTTTCCCTTTCATATTTCGTTTATCTTTCTTTTATTGCTTTATTATCCTTTATAAATTTCCTTTATTAAATTAATTGATGAATATGTACTTTTCTTAGTACCCATAAGGGTTAGAGGAAAGATTCTCTTATCTTATTTATTTTCTACCTATTTCCTCTATAATTGTCATTCATATAATATTTGTATTATTTATAATTGTTTCATTCATCATCTTAATCAATGTTCATGCATACATAAAAAAAAAAAATTACCTTTTAATAAAGTTATTTTATACTTCTAGCCAAACTAAAGAAATTTACTGTTTATTACCAAAATCTAATTCCTGAGCCCTCTTTAGTCACTCATGGCTTAGTGTTTTTCCAGTGGGATAAGATAAATATTTTGGAGTCAATTTAAATTGGGTTTTTTTTTTTAATTTTTCCAATTAAAATAAATAAAATTAAAGTGGCAACTCCCTTTACAAAGCTAAAATACAAAATCTAATTTTCTGAACTCATAGCAGGTTCTAATCGTGGAGTTTCTCCCGAAAAGCATTTCGATTCCCTTAGCGGATCGGATCGGTGCTCGGGCGAGGCCTCACAGTTGGCAAGAAGCATACCTAAATGGTCTTCGTAGGGATCTGTTCTCTTGTACGGCAATGGTCTTTGTAGAGTGAAACTACCTCCTATGAATTATGATACATACATGAATCAATTTAAGCTGTAACGGCAGTTTCAACTAGATGCTCCAACCTTCTTTCATGTAGCACTGTTGAAGGAGGAAGCAATTTTTCCAACTTTATCAACTAACTTTTTTCGTAGCTCAAGAATGGCATTTTCTTCTACATTACCAAAATCCATCTCCTTCAAGCAAAGGAGTCTATAATCAAGATTTTAAATATTCTCATTGCCTAATTGTAATGCAGGAACCTGTTTCCGCAAAATTTATTTCTATTTGGAATATAAATTTGACAAAATTATATGATATAATTTTTCTGACTACATGATACGATTCCCTAGTTTTTTGTATGAGGTTTTTGTTTATGCCGTTGGTTTTCTTACAATTATGATAATGTATGACTTACCACTGCCACACATGTTAATTATTTGACTGGAAAATTTGCACTTCAATAGTTTAAGCACTATTTTATTACAGGTGCATCTTATCGAGGGTATAACTGATCAAGTTGAGGGAACGATTAGAGCTGAGTATGGTACTCGAAAATATCGGATTGAATCGAAATACTGAACTGTTTTAGTATTATACTGTAAGAAATTTGGGACTTAGAACGAAAACCCTACCGAAAATTTTAATTTGGTATGATACCGATTCTTAGCTCATATCCGAACCGATAACTGTACTGAACTGAATTGTATTGAACCGATTCGAAAGTACCGGTACCAAACTAAATTTTAATATAATATATATTAATAAAACTCATTAAAATCCAAACCTTAAGCTTATGGATGAACACAGTAATCGTGAATACCGAACTGTACTTAAAATTCTAATTTGGTACGATACTGGTTCTTAATCCAGTATCAATTTGAACCGAACTGTGCTCAACTCTAGGAATAAAACATGTCTCCTGGGTACAACCAAGAGTCCTGGGGATTCCACATATCAAATCCTTGTGAAATCGACTGGATAATTGGCTGGATAAAGTGCACACTGCTTTATTATCCATAGAAGCAGAAACACCTTATCTAGTTGCATTGTGAAATAATAATTTTGTGAAATATTAATATTTGTATATTGTTTGTAATAAATTTTTATTTTTTGTGGATTTGTTAACTTTGTGTGAAATAATAATTTTTATAGAATTGTTTTATAAAATAATATAATATAATTAATCGAGTAAATCTTAATTAAATTAATATAATATATTAATTAAATTAATTAATATATTAATTAAATTAATTAATATATTAATTAATATAATCAAATAAGTTAATTATAATTAATGTTTAATATTATAATATTAATAATTTTTAATATTATATAATTAGTATAATATAGTAATTAAGTTAATTGAATATAATTAATAAGTTAATTTAAAAAAAAAAGAATGAAAGAAAGGTAAGAGCTATGTTTGTATATGTGTTCAAAAGAGAATGAAGCAAAAAAATTTATGTGTTGTCAAATCGATGCAGTGTGTGTATAAAGGAGAGAGAAATCGGCATTTAAATTGCCGGTTTCTCTCTTTGAATTCAATGAACTGGTATTATAAATACTGGTTCCTAATTCAACTGGCATTGTAACCGGTTGTTTGAACATCGGTTTTCATTTTTGAACTAAACTAGCATTTAAATTGTTGCGGAAATTGACACCAGATTAGAACAAAACTGCAGCTAATAATTTGAAAAAAATAATAAAAATAATTTGGATACACAGATTTTACATGGAAAATACCAAACAAATTAGGGTGAAAAAACCACGGGCAAAGATAGAAGAACTCCACTATGAGAAATAATAGGAATTACAACATTCTCTCTAAATCACAAGGAGATAACAATAATAATCTCTCTTAAAAAAAGGAGAAAAATAATTTAAATAAAACTTTATATTTTTCTCTCACTAGAAACTCTCTCTATTTGAGATTTGGGATACTAATGAAGGAGGAGAGCCTACCCTTTTATAGGCAACAAATACGCATTAAAAACACGTGCAGGAGACAAAGCAGCTGGCACCGAATTCAGTGCCAGTTACTATTGTTAACAATCTCCCACTTGAAGATTAGATTGAGGATCAAACATACTTAACACCATTCTTTCTTCTTTGCCATCTCCATGTTGTTTATGTCTCCATCAAGTCACTAGAGGATCGACACCAAATAAACTTATCAGTATTGACTGCCTTTGTCATAAAATCTGCTAGGTTGTCCTTGGTATGAACTTTCTGCATATCCACAGTCCCTTCTTCCACTTTCTCACGAACGAAGTGGTACTGAACTCGAATGTGTTTCGTCTTTGAATGAAAAGCTGGATTCCTTGCCAGATGCAAGGCACTTTGATTGTCACAAAACAAAGAAATCTTTTCCTATTTGTGCCCGAGTTCTTCCATTATCATTTTCAACCATACCGCTTCTTTACTAGCTTGTGTAGATGCTACATATTCTGCTTTTGTTGTTGACGTAGCCACAATTGACTGCAGTTTCGAAACCTAGCTTACAACTCCGCCAGCAAGAATAAACACATAACCTGTGGTAGATTTGCTTTTGTCCAAATCACCTGCATAATCCGAGTCAACATATCCTCTAACAGTAAAGTTTGATCCTCCATAACATAATGCAACATCTGAGGTCCCCTTAATGTATCTTAGGATCCTCTTCACTGTACTCCAATGCTCTCTACCAGGATTCACTATGTACCGACTAACTACTCCCACTGCATATGCAATGTCTGGTCTTGTACAAATCACAGCGAACATTAAACTCCCTACTGCTAATGCATATGGTACTCGAGACATCTCCATCCTCTCTACTTCATTTCTAGGACTCATCTTGGAGGATAACTTCAAATTAATAGGAAGTGTGGTTGAAATTGGCTGACAATCTTGCATATTGAAGCGTCGCAAGATCTTCCTCAAATAATTCTTTTGACAAAGCCAAATCTTCCTATTATTTCTGTCTCGGTGAATTTGCATTCCTAGAATCTTGTTTGTTGGTCCCAAGTCTTTCATTTCAAACTCCCTAGCCAACTGAGCCTTCAGTTCTTTGATATGATTTTTTTTAGGGCCTGTTACCAACATGTCATCAACATACAACAGTAAAATGATGAAATCATTATCACCAAACCTCTTGAAATAGGTACAAGGGTCTGCATTTAATCTGTTGTATCCAAGGCTCGTGATGAAGGAATCAAATCTCTTATACGAACACCTCGGCGCCTGTTTGAGACCGTATAGAGATTTGTTCAACCTGCAAACCAAGTTCTCCTTTTCATGTTCTTCAAATCCTTCTGATTGGAGCATGTAAATTTCTTCTTCAAGATCTCCATGAAGAAAAGTAGTTTTCACATCTAACTACTCAAGATGTAGGTCAAATGTAGCACACATTGCCAGGACTACTCTGAATGTTGTAAGTCAAACCACCGAGAAAAATATCTCATTAAAGTCAATGCCTTCTTTCTGAGCATATCCTTTTACCACCAATCTAGCACGATACAGCTCCACTTGATCATCGCTATTACGCTTGATCTTATACACCCATTTGTTCCAATAGGCTTTCTTCCCTATGGTAACGGCATAAGTTCCCAAGTTTTATTTTTATGAAGAGCTTCCATTTCCTCTTGCATTGCTTCCATCTATTGCGATGCATCTGAATTGTTCATTGCTTCTTGGAGAGTTGATAGCTCCCCTTCCTTCGTTAGAAGACAGTATGCAATGTTGCTCTCCATAACATACTCCGAGTGCCAATTTGGTCATTTTCTCAAACGATCTGGCCATCGAATTTCTGGCTCTTCGTGTATAACTGGTTCCTGTTCCTCATGCTCCGGTGCTGCTTCAGAAGAATCCTTTTGTTCAGACTCTTTTTTCACCTGTACCACTGTAGTCTCTAACTTTTCTTTCACAGTGCTATCATCACTTTCTTCTTTCTATAGTATATCTTCTGTGAAGATAACATCCCTGCTGACAATAACCTTGCGGGTAGTGGGATCCCATAGGCGATACCCCTTTACTCCGTCAGCATACCCCAAGAACAAGTATTTCCTGGATTTTGGATCCAGCTTTGTGATTTCTTAGGCATTATACATCACATACACTGGACTTTCAAATATATGGAGGTTTGAGTAATCCATTGGCTTCCCATTCCACATCTCCATCGGTGTCTTCAACTCAATTGCAGTTGATAGGGCCCGATTTATCACATAACAGGCAGTATTGACTGCTTCTACCTAGAATTATTTTTCCAAGCCTGCAGCTCCCAACATTACTCTTGTTCTTTCTAACATGGTTCTGTTCATCCGCTCTGCCACTCCATTCTGCTAAGGAGTGTATGCTTAGTGAACTACCTTTTAATGCCTTCATGATCACAAAACTCAGCAAACTCCTTGCTGGTATATTCTCCTCCATTATCTGACCTCAGACACTTGATCTTCTTCCCAGATTCAAGCTCCATCCGTGCTTTGTATATTTTGAAGACTGAAAATATATCTGCCTTCATCTTGATAGGATACACCTAACATCTCCTAGAATAGTCATCTATGAATACACAAAGTACTTTGCTCCTCCTAGAGACAGAAGTGGTGCTTGCCATATATCAGAGTGAATCAGCTCTATAATTTCTTTACTTCTAGAACTTGATGTATTAAACTTCAACCTGTGCTGCTTACTTGTCACGCAATGCTCACAGAAAGGTAAGGACACCTTAGTGAGTCCTGGAAGTAGATTTTGCTCCGCAAGAATTTTCATTCCTTGCTCAGACATATGCCCAAGTTTTTTATGCCACACTGTTGCAGATCTTTCATTTGAACTACTCGAAGCAACTGATGCCTCTCCTTCTAGCAAAGTCTCTCCCTTCAGCATGTACAGTCCGACAGCTACCTTTTCTCCCTTCATAAGTACAAGCGCACCTCGGATCACTTTCATGATCCCTTTTTCAATTACAACTTTACATTCAAAGTCGTCCAGCTGACCTAATGACAATAAGTTCTTCCTCAGGCCTTCCACATATCGCACTTCTCGAACAATACGAATTGTACCATCATGCAACTTCAACTTGATGGTTCCGATACCGACAATCTTCAAGGCATGATCATTGCAACTATACACAGATCCTCCAAAGACAGGTTCATAATGATGAAACCATTCTCTTTGAGAGGTCATGTGAAATGAGGCTCCAGAATCAATGAGCCATACATCAGCAAATCTTTTTCTGCCCTCTGAAGTCGTCGCTGCTTCACAACACAGAATTTCACCTTCATTTGAGGTAGATGTTATATTTCCTTGAGGACTGGAATTTTTGTTTAAACTCCAGCAATCATTATTCAGGTGACCCTTTTTGTTACAGTGGTAACACCTCAGGTTCTTCTTACTTTTTGATTTGGACCTAACATGATTTTGGCTCCCACTTGAGCTAGGCTCTGTTGATCTCCCTCTCATCACCGTCAATGCCTCCGCTTGTTGCGAACTAACCAACCTGTCTTTCTTGTTTTTGCGCCGATTTTCTTCTTCCAGAATAGCAGCTGCAACATTATCGAAGGCTAGATTTTGTTTGTATTATTTGTCAGATTGATGATGAGTTGATTATACGAATCTGGTAGACTTTGAAGCAGAAATTCAGCACGTTCATGTGACTCTATTTTATACTCCAATGGTGTGAGTTGAGAAAATAGAGTATTTAAGATATTAATGTGCTCCGTCACCGAAGTAGATTCTGACATCCGTAAAGTGTACAATTTCCTCTTAAGAAAGATTTTGTTGTGAATTGATTTGGCCTCGTACAATTTTGTGAGATGATCTCAAATCTCCTTTGCAGTTTTCTTCTCCTTTATGCTAGACAATATCTCATTTGCAACTGTCAGATTAAGATTTGCAATAACATTGTCGTCCATCTCATTCCACTTATCATTTGTGAGTCCCGCCGGCTTTTCACTGATAGTCACAAGGCAATTATCTTTTCTTAATATTGCCTTCATTTTTAATTTCTACAGTGAGAAATTTCTCCTGTTGAACTTTTTAATATCAAATTTTGCCGTCATTGCTTCTATCACAGTCTACTTTGAGCAAAATACAGCTCCCACTATTTCACGTAAATAATAACTGTATATATGAACAGTATCCGTATCCGTGAATAGTGTCAAATTGCACAGTACCTCAGAATACTATTCACAACAATAATTTTCTAAGAAAATTTTTTTTCTGATGTGAAAGATCAGTCAAAACTGTAACTACATAGCATACTCTTAATTTTCAAGAAAAATTAAAACCAACAGCTCTGATACCACTTGTTGCGGAAATTGATACCGGATTAGAGCAATACTGCAACTAATAATTTGAGAAAATAACAAAGATAATTTGGACACACAGATTTTACGTGGAAAATTTCAAACAAATTAGGGTGAAAAAATCACGGGTAAAAATAGAAAAATTCAACTATGAGAAATAATAAGAATTACAACCTTCTCTCTAAATCTCAATGAGATAACAACAATAATCTCTCTTGAAAATATGAGAAAAACAATTTAAATAAAACTCTCTATTTTTCTCTCACTAGAAACTCTCTCTATTTGAGATTTGAGATACTAATGAAGGAGGAGAGCCTACCCTTTTATAGACAACAAATATGCATTAAAAACGCATGCAGGAGACAAAGCAGCTGGCATCGAATTCAGTGCCAGTTGCTATTGTTGACAATTAGCAATTGTTATTGTCGACAATTAGCAATTGCTATTGTCAAGAATAGCTGCTATTGTTGACATAAATACCAGTTTCTTGGTTAGCAGTTCAAAATTTAGCATGTTTTAGTATTTATTTTAAAAATTGACACATTCTTGTAATTATTTTTTTAAAATATCATAGGCAAGGAAAATCCCCTCGGATTTGATTTGAATTTCATATTTGATTTTTAAGTTCTCGAACTGTTAACTTTGTTTCAAACTTGATTTCTAGTGAAATTTTTATGTTTATCAAATCAACGCAACTTGAATGATTGAAAATTCATGCATGCGTTATAGTTTTTGATGCGTTTTATTTATTTATTTGAAATTCAGGTTTAAATTAAATTTGATTTAAAAACTTATGAAATATGATCATTTGATTATTTGTTTTTCTGGAAAATTGCAGAACCTTAGTGAAGCTTTTTGAAGAAGACTTGTCTTAGGAAAGTGAACAAAAAAGGAGAAATTTCCTGGTAAATATAAAAATTCCTTTGTATTTTACTTATTATTAGTAGCTTTCAAGAGTGAAAAAAAAAAGTTATTATTAATAAAGATTTATTAAAAATGGATTTTTCTTGTCTTTATAATTCCTATTTTAGCAATGGCTAATTATATTGTATTGGAGAGCTGCTTGGAGATGGTGGCTGACTGGCTGTATACGCGCTGACGCCAACATAAATATTAGTTTTTGAATGAATTATAACTTCATTTAAATGTTTCCGCCGGCGATCCAATAAAGCTAGGATGTAGCTTGATGGTGGCGGCTATAAAGTTTGAATTTGACCCAAGAAAATGATGGTATTTTTGTAAATTTGTCATGTTTAAATAGAAATTTTAAATCTTAACAGTAAATTATGAATTTACATTTAATGAAATTAATTTGGCTATCGTTTGCAAGTGGATAGAATTGTAATTTTTACTTTTAATTTTTCTAATTACTCATTTATTAAAAAATAAAAAATAAAATTTATTTATGCCACATCTGTATTCACTAATGCCGTTAATACTCTAAATTAATACTCTAAATTCATATTACCAATCAAAAAATTTTAAACTTCATTTTATAAAAAAAAAAAAATTTACAAACTATAAAATGTCAAAAAGTTAAACTACAAAATATTTTTTTTTTTATAGCTTCCCCTAAATAAAATATAATAAAGAGTAGTTGCAACGTTAGACAGTATGTTGTAGGCGGCAGTGCAAGAAGCATTTTCGTTTAAATAATAGGGGAAAATACAAAAGGATAGATAGCAATTATTTTAAGCTTATAGGCAAAAATTAATCAAATTGATCAAATTTAATACAAACTAAAAATTATAATTTAAGTTGTTTCATAGTTGATTACAATTTTAAAATTTTTATAAATCGAATTTTATATTTGATTTGGGTTTAGAAAAATGAAAATTCAAATAAATCGAACCAAACTAATAATATAATAAAATTATGTATTTTTTAAATATATACTTTACTAATATGTAAATTATTCTTTAAATTTTTTAAAAATTAAAAAATATCTATTGAATTTCTATATTTTAGATGATTTTTACATTATTATTTTGATTCCTATTAACTTCTTGGAGAATATTTCATTCTAATTTATTATTATTATGCTATAGAATTTCAAGTACACAACTTGAAATTTGCTTTTTATTTATTTATAATATTAATAAGGTTGATTGTTATTTAATAATATGATTTTATTTTAATATTTGTTAAATTTTTATAATCTCTTCAATTTTTTATTTTATTTATTTTTTACTTTTGTTAAACCGAATCCAAATAATTTTGATTTTGATATTTTTTAGTATTACTTGATTTGATTAAGAGTTGAAGTATTTAAAAATCGACTTTATTGGTTTGGTTAGAAACATTTACTTTAAACTGACCAAACTGAATCATGAACAACCATACTTACAGGACAGCCTAATCTTCATCAAAACTATTAAAAAAAAAGAGAGAGAAAAAGTTACTTGACTTCTTTATTTTGTGCGGTGTTTAGTAAAACTGAAAGTTAATTACTTAAAATATAAGTACTGAATTTTAAGTGCAGAATAAAATAAGTGATACAATTTTTAAATTGTTAAAATATTTTAAAATTTAATCATTTATTGTATTTAGGGGTGACCAAAACCAGATTGAAACCGGCCAAATAAAACCAAAATCGAAACAGTTTTTCGGTTTTGGTTTCGGTTTGTAACCGAAACCATGAGAAGCTTGGTTTTAATTTTGGTTTCTATTAAAAACTAGAACCGTCGGTTTCAAACCGAAACCGACAGTTCAATTAAATCGATCATGCCTTTGGAAGACGTTTCTATTAGCTTTACATATGTCATCTATTAGTCTTAATTGATTGAGATAAGGTAAAATAGTATTTATAAAAAATAAAAATAATGTAACAAAACTATATTGGCTTTGATTTCTCTTAATTTTAAGAGAATATATAAGTAACTTAATTAATGTACGAATTAAATGCAAGCATTTGT
>CATKHJ010004954.1:0-12632 GCA_949750685.1 Vernicia montana | reverse complement strand
TGAAAAATTAAGGATTGATGGACTTACCCAAATATTCCCTTCTTGCTCTACCCAATACTCCTCTAAAAGGAGGAAGAGAGGAAGAAAATCCACTAGAATCCTTGAATTTCTTTCATAATCTTGAGTTTGATTTGAAAGAATGGAAGAAATTTAGATTAGATTTAAGAGATCTTGGGAGAAAAAGGAAGAACTTAGGTTTTTAGGAGAAAATAAGAGAGTGTAGAAGTGTTTAGAAACTTATAGAATATAAGAACTGAGTTAAAAATCAAGTATGTGTCACGACCCATCTTGAGAGTCTAGATGGTCCTAGGGCATAGGTAATCACAATGGCACCAAACACTCGCAGAACCCATGAACTTAAACATTCAAATAAAATTTTAGCAATATAATAACTGAACTTATAATATATCCATAATTCATAACTTGTCCAAAATCACAACCTGCATACAAATATACACTCTCAATATTCACCCTTATACCCTCACTTCAATTCAATCATATCACCAAATCTCCCATGTTCAACTTTACAATCATAACACATATTCATTCTTGAAAAGAAAGTAACATTTCATATGTATGAACATAATTTTTGAGCATATTAAGCATAAAATTCATCTTACACATATAAATACAAGTCTAACACTTTAATTTCTAAGCCTAAACACCAGTGGAGTATCCATTAACTTAAGGTTCCTCGATGAAGAACGAAAGACCGAGGAAGACTATCGGCACTTATTTTAAACCTGAAAATTTTAGGGAAGCGGGGTAAGTATAAAACTCAGTGAATAAACAATATATATTATGAACGTAAAAAAATGCAATTATGAAGTAGTATTTTTGGGACTTGGATACTAAATTAAAAGTATAAAACTTGCATGGTTTAACTAGGGAAGTAAGTGTAGAGCATAGTTGTTCACATATAAAAATATACGTCATGTTCAAGCATCTTAAAACTTGTTTATTTTTTCTAAGATATTAGAAATAATGCAATAATAAATATGACCTTGTTCACATTGAGACATAAATTAACTTGTAATATGAGAACTTATAGCTTGATATATCTTGTAACTTGTATTCATAAAAACGCAAGACTGATTAAGTACTTGCGCCTTAGGGCACTTAGCCCCCCTAAGTGGAATCCTAATAAATTTGGCCCTGTAAGGTAAGCCACTATGGGTGGGATTATACCACTGTCCCCATATCTTATGGGCGGGACTATACCACTATCCCTATTATAACTTATAAAATCATGAGCATGATAGAGCATATATAATATGTATGTAATATGAACATGTAAACCTTCCATTAGTAGAGGATTTCTGTCGCATTGTTCACATATTCATCTTGTAATAAAGAAAAATAATTTACAACTTGCAAATATAATCATGAATCATTATAGAGCTTGGTAAATTCATGGATATCATGAACATGTAAATTATGCGATTTGAAACTTGAACTTCATTCTTGTAAATTCATGCACATAAGAACTTAATAATTTAATCAACTTGCGATTTCATGCTTTCAGTAACGCGTTAATATGAATTCTCTTAATAATTCATGAAACTTGATAAATTCGTGAAAGTCATGAATATGGAAATCATGTATTGATGAAACTTGAAATATTCATCTTGTAAAACTTTATTATGTAAAAACTTGTGAATTTATAAGTAAGAAATATAACATATCTTTTTTATAGAAAATTGGTAATAAATCATGGAATGAGAAATCATTATCAATTATATGCAACTTGAAGATTTAAGATTACGAATGAGGGCATAACATATATTATCTACTCACCTTAACGCCTTTGCTCTTAATATAGTTAGTATCGTTAATAAGGAAGTTTGTCGTCTCTAATATTCTCTTTTTTTACTTATTTATCCTTGTGGTCTATAATCAATTATTGCATTCAAATTAAACACATGAGAATCACTTCATGTATATTATTAAACTTAATAATTTATTCTTGTTTAACTTTAGATTTACAACCTTAAGCATGAATTCATAAACTTTCATGTACTTGGAATTCAATAACTTTAATTCCTTTTATCCAAATTTCTTGATTATTTTTGTATTATAAATTATACATGCAGAATTATAACAAATCCAAAATTCAGCTCAAAATGAACTATACACAATTCAAGATTAATTTCTAAATTCTGCTATGTTCCTGTTGAAGGGGCATACTGACCATTTCCTACAAATCTACTTGTACTTTACAACGTATACATCCAATAGAAAATTTCTTTTATAGGCATACACTAAACACATTAAGAATAATTTCATATGTTTTGAGTTTTTCATAATTCTGACCCTAAAGGCATGCAATCAAGCAAGTCAATCTCCTACCGCATACTGAGTCTGCATTCTAAGACAGGTTTGGTGCAAACTTAATATCTCCCCATTTACTTCAAATTGGATCAATAAATTTTATAGGCATAAACTTTACACAATTATCTATAACTTTAATGTTTTGACCTAGCTCAAATTAAAATTATATAGCCCTCAAACAGTGAGATCAAGTTCCAAGAATTTCACTTCCAAACTCAGAATTTTTGTTTTTTCCAAGTTGACTAGTTAGGGTTTAATCAAAAGTTTTCAAATTATGCTCATTTCCATTGATTTTAAACCTAAATCTTTCCATTCTAATGCTCATCTCTTTAATTCTCATGTTCAAATTTTTCATCTCAATTCATACTTCTTGAATTTCACAATTAAGCAAGTTATCCACTAGGTTACTTATTAGTTCAAATCAAATTATAATCCGAAAACCCTAATTCAATTTCCAACTTTCCTTTAATTTACAACTAAATTTATCATATACACATCATTTCAAGTTCAATCATTCATATTAATCAATAAAATAATAATTCTATATTTAAAATCATAACTTAGCCAAAATTATTACATCAAGAACTCCAAATTATGTTCAACATCATAACTAGGTTCTAGACCACAATTTTATCACCTACTATCTCATATAAATATAAAAATTTAATTTGTTGTGTTTTGGACACCCCCCCCCCCCCCCCCCCCCTTTTCCTTTGATTCAACATGTTGATCGAAAATTAAGAAGAGAGAGGAAGAAATTTTTTCCAAAGATACAAAGCTAAAAACTTAAGAAATATACTTAAACCATCATAAGGCAAATATTTAATGAATGATTATCTTGAAAATTTTGATTTCCCTTTTTAATTATTTGATTGCCGAAACTTTTGAGAGGCGAGCGAGGGAGAATTTTGTTGTTTTGTTAGAGAAGGAACACGTAAGAAAAAAAGGAAGGATGAGAAATGAAGTTAAGGAATTGACTTAGTTAATTTATATTATTTCTAGTAAAAGATATGGTGGACAATTTGTTAGAATTTTCTAAAAAGCAAATTAGTGAACTTAAATATTTCATGTTATAAAAGATGTAATAACCCAAATTTTTATAAATTTTATAACTCGTGAATTTTACAATAAAGTATATTTATTTGTTTTTATTTAGTAATTATAATTAAAGTGATATAAGTATTTAAAATTTTCTATTTTATTTTTATATTTAGAAAAATATAATGATAATGTAATTAAGGTAAATAAATATTTTCTTTTATGAAAATTAAATAAAGAATTTATTTGGTTTAGTAATTTATTAAAAATTAATTAATTAATTTAATAATATAACGGTAATGAATTGTATAAATTATTGAAAATGTATATATGTATATATATTATATGATAAAAAAAAAAGAAATGAAATGAAAAGAAAAAGGAATCAACAAATTGAAAAAAAAAATAAAGAAAGAGAAGGAAAATGGGACAGACACAGAGAAGAAAAAGAATCAGAGAGAGAGAGAGAGAGCGATCTGTCTCGCCAAATCGGCCCTTTCCAGCGACCTTCGACCAACACCGCCACCTCCAGCATGAAGTCCACCCTCCGGCGACCCCGACCAGCCCAACCCCGCCGAGAAACATCAAAGGAGGACGGCGGACGCGCAGCTCAAAGTCTCACTGGCGACCGAAGCTTCTAATCGAGTTTTCGGTCGATCCAGAGCTCCGTTCCCGGCGATTTTAGTGCCGTTGAAACTGTCTTCCTTCAAGCTTTAATCTGATACATATTTGGCCACTGATATGTCACCGGAGATAGAGATCAAAAAGTGAACCATCGAGCCTTTGAGCTCTGATCTACGGCGATCAGCGACGAGTGGCAGTGAGTGGTGCTGATATTCAAGCTCCTGACGCTTCAACGAGTCAATTGGTATCTTCACCGACCTCTGGAGCCACCACCTGTAGTGGCGCGTGGCCGGCCTGCGACTGCTCTGTCGACTGCATGTGGCGGAGGTCCGGCAGTCCAGATTGATGTTCCGACTTGCTCAATGACACTAATTCAATCGGATTTCGCGTTGGTAAATTCAAAAACCTCCGCTTTTCATTTTGATGGTTAAATTATAAACCGTAAATTGTTATAGAGTGTGTTTATGAAGAATATATGTATTATTATTATTATGATTAAAATTAGAGAATATATGAATTTAAATTTTAGTTATATTGTGTGAATTAAATTGATGAATTTTTTTTTCATTAATAATTATTATGAATTTTGATTATATTTATTGAGAAAAAATTTATATGATTTAATTATTGTTTTAATCGAATATTTAAATAAATTATATAGTTACTGAAATTGTTTTATTATTTAATATTGTATAATAAATGGAATTACTAAAATTATATAAGATTTTATATTTATTTGATCAAATCTCAAAATGAATTATTTATATACTTTATTTGATATATGTATATATATATATATATATAGTTTTATTGAATCGAATTGATTTTTAACGGAATTTAAAGTATTAAAGAAATTTCTTTTATTATATATATTATGTATATGTATGTTATATGAATTTTAGTTAAATAGCAAAATTTAACTAAAGTATTTTCGGATATTATTATAAGGAAAATAGTTAATATAAAATAAGAATTTATATAATTAATGAAATTCTTTTCATACCATGAATTGATAATTTACATGAGATTTAAATTATTTTTAAACCAGTATTAAAAATGAAATATTTTATAAAGAGTTTTAATAAATTTTATTAAATATAACTATGAGTAAAATAATAATAAATGAATTAAAAATAAATATAGATTGTTGTGTGAACCAATATAATATGAACTAGAATGGCGGATGGGATTTATTGCATTGGAGGTCCGGGTTTGTAATACCCCGAATGTACATATATAGACTTCTACCTTGATATGTGAATGAATTATAAGTATTCTTATATATGCATTGATGTATTACATTGATTAAAAATGAGAATTGGACTTAGAAATTGGGTCAGTTGAAAGTGGATCTCACTTTTCACTAACACCATATTTTATACCAGTTGATGCTAGGTTCATTGAACCTAGTCATCTTCCATTTAACTTTAAGCCAAACACCAATTGGCTATCATTTCTCCCATTTCTCTAAAAGCTCTCAAGAAAACAAAAGCTCTCAACTTTCTTTCTTTCTTCATTTGGCCAAAGCAAGTCACCATTAAGGAAGATTTTAAGGGTAAAACTTGAAATTTAAAGTCTCTTCTTCAATTTTTCTTCTATGTTTTGCTTGATTATGATTTGGGATGTTTCTCTTATTCTTCTTCTTCTCTTTCTTCTGGTTTATCCAAATGAGTTTTTACAAAGGGGATTTTCCTTGAGAAAATGCTTTTAGATTATGATTTGTAAACATGATTTAACAGTATTGAGTATAGGAAAATGGATTTCCAAAAAGGATTTCAAACTTTTCCATTTTGATGATGATAGGTTTGATCAAATGAGTTGATAGAATCTTTGTTGATTCTATGTTTTGATTTATGAAATGAGTTGATTTATAAGTCTATTGCATGATATAGGAAGTGATTTAGATTTGGGAAGGAAATGGTTGATTTTTCCTTTTCAAGCTAGAGGGTGATTTTTGCTTGAATGCCCTGCCCAGAACCGTCACACTGCAGACACACGACCGTGTGTTTGGTCGTGTGACAAGCTTTGAAAGATTTTGTACAAATTTTCATGGTCACACGTGTAGACACACGACTATGTGTCTGGGCGTGTGACAAGCTTTTTAGAATCTGTGTAAAATTCTCATGGTCACACGTGCAGACACATGATCGTGTGTCTGGGCATGTGATAAGCTTTAATTGAATCTGTATAATTTCCCTCTATCACATGTGTGGTCACACGATCGTGTGATTGACTGTGTGACAAGCTCCAGCATATTTTTATTTTAACAATTAGCATTGTTAATTGGGTCAAGTTCATAGACTATATGATTTATTGTTATTTCTATATGGGTTTCTATATATTCTCATAGAGATAGAAGAAATGAGGATCATAGAGGATGTGAGCATCACATTTGCTTGCTCTAGAGATTGATTGCAAGCTATTTTGGGGATTTGCATTGATTGAGGTGAGTGATCATTATACTACTATGGTTGTGTTTGAACCTAAGGCATAAATGCCAAATTCTTTCATGACCACCGAATTGTTTATTGATAATTGTTATTTGAATTATCCTTGTGATATCCCATTTTATTGTAAACATGAACCCAATTGATAAATCTTCTTGATGTTGAATTGAAACCATGATTATTGATCCATTGATAATCTTTGTTATTGATTACCATTGAACACCTTTATATGATTATTGAGCCAAAAGCAGAAATCCCTTATTCTGATGTGGGATAAAACATCAGGCATTGTGCACAGTGTACTTCTGTGGATAGAGGAAAATATCCATGTCCTAGCTAGGGAGGGCTTATCGCCCTAACTGTAAGATCTAATCAATCTTACATAGAGATGAAGGCATGCTCTGATAAGATGAGCCTCTACTTCGATATTGATATGATGAGTAAATTTTATACCTTAGTTCTCGGTAATGCCCTTGAGCATAATGCCATTTATATGGAGAATGTTAAGACATAGTTACTTAATACTCTTACTGTACTGATATGATTCTGCTAAACATGATATGTTATTGTTATTGCCTCCAATCGATTGATATTATTGAGACGATTGATTATTGAATTTGAACCAATTGGTTATTGATATTGAACCTATTGCTTATTGATATTGAATCTAATCGTTTGCTATTATTGAACTGATTGGTTATTGATATTGATTGATGAACCATGATATGTTATTGTAAACCGGCCTTGAATCACCAAGCTTCACAAGTTATGGTAGTATAATCTTTACTCACTGCGTTATCTCATTAGTGATTCTATTTTTCTCAAGTGAGCTATAGTTTATCGGTTCAGTTTCCAAGGCATTCTTCTTCAATCCTCGGAAACTTAAGTAATTAATGTAAAACTCATTCCTCATATTATTTTGTATAGATAATGATTAAACCTTAAGATGCTTCATGGTAAATATAATGACTGATAGATGTATTGAATTAGTATTCTTTTGGGCCTTGAAGACATTAACCATTGTAAGATGATATTGTATTTGAATTATGAATGTTATTGATGTATATGGATTAGCATGGTTGTCTAGTTTAGATCTTGGAAGATTGTATGAGATTGGATTACAAGATATTGATGGATGATTGTATGATAAGGTTCCTACGGGTTTTCGTTGGCCTTAAACTTACCCATGCCCTAGGATCGTCACGGTTTGAAAGTCAAGTAGTGATAAGTTTGGTATCAGAGCATTAGTTAAAGTCTAGATTAGACTATAATAAGTTATGTAAGTTGTGTAGTGTAAGTAATACCATAAAGCATAGGAAATTCCTCATTGTCAATTGAAGTCATTATTATATGTAAATCCACGTTATCCTTATGTGTTAAGAATTCTTATATGAGTTATCGTATAGATGCCACCGAGAAGAGGACGCCCTTCTCTTCGTTTTTGACCGCTCCATCCCTGAAAGAGAGCGGCATCCGATGCTACATCTATTCATGATGAATCGCCTAGAAATAGGCAAAGAGTTGAACAAAATGAAGATGAATATATGTCACCTCCTCAAGTGAATTCTATTGAACTCTTGAGGCAAGAGATAAGGGAGTTGAGAGAGGAGAATCAAATTTTGAGAGAAGCTCAACAAGCTCCTCCACCTCCTCCTAGAGTACCCTCGACACTTAGAGAGGCTAGAATTCCTCTACCTCCACAAGTCCATATGTATGATCAAAGGGAAAGAAGAGTGATTAATGAAGGTGGGGTTTCTATACAAGACTTCAAGAGGCTTAAGTATCTGAAATTTAAAGGTGAGGAAGGTGAAGAACCTCAAGAATTCCTTGACAAGATGGACAAGTTGGTCTGGTGATTACCATGCTCCGATGCAAGGGTAATTGAATTAGTGGGTCTCCAACTTGAGATGGATGCATGGGATTGGTATGCTAGGAATGTAGAGGAGAGGTTATATGGTGATAATCCTCCTACATAGGCTATCTTCAAGCAGGAATTCATGGATCAATTCTTAGCAGAAGGGGAGAGATAGAATAGGGCCCTACAGTTTGAGCAATTGAGATAGAAGCCGGAAATGTCTGTTTCTAAGTATGCTAGGGAATTCAATCGCCTTAGCAAATTTGCTCTCTATATAATCCCTATAAAGGCCAGTCGAGTAGAGAGATTCAAAATGGGGTTGATAGCACCCTTATATAATGCCTTCCTATATGTGGATTTTCCATTTTTGGCTAAGTTGATTGATAAGGCCAAGTTAAAAGAGGCAAGGCATAAGACAGAGAGAGCAACAAGAGCATAAAGAGACCAGAGGACCAAGAATAAGAAAAAGGGGCATAATAGTCAAGGTAGAGAAAAGGGGAACAATACACAGGTGCAAGCTTCTGAGGTTTCGGCTCCTTTATCAGTGCAGAGCCAATCTAGAGGGGGAGGCTAAGGCAGAGGCCAAACTCGTAGTATTTTTGTGGCTTCAGCACCTGGGAATTTCAGTACACCTAGACCTTTACAACAGGGATTCACTTTTTTCACTTGTTCTACTTGTGGAAAGAATCATATGGGTACTTGTAGGCTTGCGACTGGGGCATGTATGGGTTGTGGTCAGATGGGCCATTATGTTAGAGATTGTCCTCACAAAAAAGGACAAAATAGTACACCTATAGCCTCACAGCCTACAGTTCAGATGGCTAGATCAGAAGCACGGGGTTCATATAGTCGTGGAAGGGAAACAGGTCAATCATCTGGTGCCCGACTCACTGCTGAAGAGAAAGGAAAAGGAAGAGTATTTGTAATGAATCAGCAGGAAGCTAGAGCAGTTAACACCACTGTCACAGGTACTATTCCTATTCAAGGCATTCATGCACGGGTTTTATTTTATTATGGTACTACACACTCTTTTGTGTCACCATGTTTTGTAAGAAAGATATGAAAGAGTAGAGAGAGAATGCAAGTTCCTTTAAAAGTATCTACTCCCCTAGAGGAAGTGATAGATGTGCATAATGTTTACTCGGCATGTATAGTAGAGATCGAAGGGAAAAAGCTCTCGAGCGATTTGGTGGAGTTAGAAGTACTAGAATTTGATGTAATACTTGGCATGGATTGGTTGTCTCAATACCATGCACATATTAACTATTGAGAAAAGAGAATAGAATTCAAGAAGGAAGGAGAAGATGTATTTGTGTATCAAGGGGATATAACCGACATTCCTTCTAACCTCATATCTGCAATTGGGGCTAGAAGATTGTTAAGGAAATGATGTAAGGGTTATTTGGCACATGTTGTGGACACAAAGAATACTCCTACTGAGGTTCATCAAATATCGGTAGTTAGTGAGTTTCCGGATGTGTTTCCTGATGAATTGCCTGAATTGCCACCTGAGAGGAAAATTGAATTCAACATCGAACTTCTTCCATGTGCACAACCAATGTCCATTCCTCCTTACAGAATGGCGCCTACGGAATTGAAAGAGTTGAAAGCACAGTTGTAAGATCTATTGGACAAGGGTTTTATTAGGCCAAGTAGTTTGTCATGGGGTACACCAGTCCTCTTTGTGAAGAAGAATGATGGTTCCATGAGACTTTGTATCGACTATCGATAGTTGAACAAGTTAACGGTCAAGAACAAGTATCCTTTGCTAAATATTGATGACTTGTTTGATCAGTTACAAGGGGCAAGTTGTTTCTCTAAGATTGACCTCAAATCGGGCTATCATCAGCTCAAGATCAAGAATGAGGACATTTGTAAAACTGCCTTTAGAACAAGATATGGCCATTATGAGTTCACGGTATTGCCCTTCGGCTTAACCAATGCTCCGGCAGCTTTTATGGATTTGATGAATCCAGTGTTCAAGCCTTTCTTGGATAAATTTGTAATAGTCTTCATCTATGATATTCTTATTTACTCCAAGAACAAAGAAGAGCATGAAGAGCATTTGAGAATGGCCTTGCAAACCTTAAGGGAACATCAATTGTACGCCAAACTGTCGAAGTGTGAGTTTTGGCTCAATTGTGTTTACTTCTTAGGGCATGTAGTTAGCAAGGAGGGAATCAATGTTGACTCGAAAAAGATTAAAGTAGTGTCAAGTTGGCCTAGACCAATGAATGTGACAGAGGTCCGCAGTTTTCTTGGTTTGGCAGGTTATTATAGGAGATTTGTCAAAGATTTCTCCAAGATAGCTTCACCAATGACCAAGTTAACTAGGAAGAAAGTGAGGTTCATTTGGTATGATGATTCAAAGAAGATTTTTCAACAGCTCAAGACATGTCTCACCACAGCTCCAGTACTCGCATTACCAGAAGGATCAGAGGGATTTGCGATTTACTGTGATGCTTCAAGAGTGGGATTGGGATGTGTCCTCATGCAACATGGAAAAGTGATTGCTTATGCTTCGAGACAGTTGAAAAAGTATGAAATGAACTATCCTACGTATGATTTAGAGATGGCAGCGGTAATTTTTGCTCTCAAGATATGGAGGCATTATCTTTATGGTGAAAAGTGTGAAATTTACACTGATCACAAGAGTCTTCAGTATATCTTAAAACAAAGAGATCTGAATCTAAGGCAAAGAAGATGGGTAGAATTGTTAAAAGATTACGATTGTTAGATTCATTACCATCCGGGCAAAGCCAATGTTGTTGCGGATGCTTTGAGCAGGAAATCTATGGGAATCCTAACTCACATTGCAGTGGGGAAGAAACAGTTGGTGAAAGAGTTGAAAGAATTGTTCAACAAGGGGTTGAAATTGGAGATTTTTGAATCTCAAGTACTTATGGCACACTTTCAAGTGAGGCCTATGTTGATTGATGAGATAAAGGCATTGCAAGATAGTGATCCTTCATTGGTTAAGTTAAAGAAAGAAGTTCAAACAGGCCAAACGGCAGAATTCCAGTTGAAAGATGATGTATTGATGCATAGAAATCGATTATGTGTACCGAATGTAGATGGACTTAGAGAAAGGGTAATGAAAGAAGCTCATTAAGCTCCATATAGTATTCATCCAGGCTCAACCAAGATGTATCATGACTTGAAAGATTGTTATTGGTGGCCTAGTATGAAGAAAGATGTAGCTACATTCGTGTCTTTTTGCTTAACATGTCAACAAGTCAAGTTTGAGCATCAAAAACCTTCAGGTCTTCTGCAAGAGATCCAATTGCTAGAATGGAAGTAGGAGCGTATCACGACAGACTTCATAGTTGGATTACCAAGGACTTCGAGGGGTTATGATTCTATTTGGGTAATTGTGGATAGATTGACCAAATCAATCCATTTTCTAGAAGTAAAGACCACATACACTGCAGCTTAGTATGCTCAGTTGTATTTCGACAAGATAGTGAGCTTACATGGAGTGCCAATATCCATCATCTCGGATAGAGGTACTAAATTCACATCTAGATTCTAGCATAAGTTGCAAGAAACATTGGGCACACAATTGAACTTTAGCACTGCTTTTCATCCACATATTGACGAACAATCTGAACGAACCATACAAACATTGGAAGACATGTTACGCATATGTGTACTTGACTTTGGTGGGAATTGGGACAAGTACTTACCTTTGATAGAGTTTGCTTACAACAACAGCTGTCATTCCACCATTGGCATGGCACCGTATGAAGCACTGTATGGTCGAAAATGTAAATCACCAGTATGTTGGATGGAAATGGGTGACAAGTATGTTGAAGGACCGGACTTGATTAAGGAAACTTCAGAGAAAGTGCCAATCATCAGAGAAAGATTGAAGACAGCTTTCAGCAGGCAAAAGAGCTATGCTGATTTAAAGCGAAAGGATGTTAACTTTTCCATAGGAGATCATGTCTTCTTAAAGATCTCTCATATGAAAGGTGTAATGAGATTTGGAAAGAAAGGTAAAATTTCTCCAAGGTACATTAGGCCATTTAAGATATTGGATAGAATTGGTAATGTATCGTATAGGTTATCTCTTCCTCTGAGCTTAGCCCATGTGCATGTAATACCCTAACCTTATGAACAATTGATTACATGATTATGAAATTGAATTAATGCTTATGATTGATTGTTGAATTAATGATTCAATTCAACAAGTATGTGTATATGTGAATAAGTATATAGGATTGATATGTATATGATAAGTTGATAAGTGATTAAAAGATGATTGGCATTTGCCATGAAATCTAGATAGTGGATTCTATATGGATCAAAGTGGTAATTAATTGTGCTGGAATTGT
>CATKHJ010004880.1:0-12465 GCA_949750685.1 Vernicia montana | reverse complement strand
ATAAAATGAATTTTTTTAGTAAAAGATATTAACCTTTAAATATGGTAATATAACATTGAAAAGAAAAAAAAAAAAAAAAGAAAGAGAGATACAGGTAGGTTGAAATCCCACATCGTTTGTGTTGCAAATGAACATGTGCTTTCTTTCTTATAAAGGGAGGAGCACATGCTTTTTCATGTAGATTGAAGTGTTTTTGCCTATCATCAAAATAAAGGCTTATATATTTTGAACTTATATTTGAGTTTTTTTTTTTTTTTTTTTGACTTATTTGAGGTTTTTTTTATTTAAAATTTATTTGAGACCCAAAATCCCCGAATACCCGAACCGACTTGTCCCGAAAATTCGGGACAAGTCGGAACGGAGATTTTTTATTTTCAATTCGGGACCGGTTCCTTAATTTTGGAATCCTCGAAATTTCGGTTCGGTACGGAGATTTTTCATTCCCCGGCTTTACCCGAACCGTGCACAGCCCTAATATTAGTATATAAGTCCAGTAATGTTGTTATTTTAATTGTAATTATATTTATGTGATACTAATAAAGTTTTAGATTATTAAAATTTTGTTAGTATTATATAATTTAATATTTTAATCTTTAAATATTTTTTTATTAATTAATATTTTTGTGATACATTATCAATAAGAAAGTATTTGCAATAAGGTAATAGTTTGTATAACAAATTAGAAAGTGTTTATAAGAAATTATGTATTAGCTTTAAGTAATATATAAGTAAAAATTAAAATTATTTGAATTAAGTAAAATACTAATATAATTATATTTATATTATACTAATAGAGTTTTTACACTAATAAAGTGAAAATTTTCGAATCTTCATATTGTATTGTATTGTATTGAAATATCAAATATCCAAAGTGTATTGTCTCAAAATTTTTGGGACAATACAATACAAAAAAATTTTACTTCGGTTCTGGTTATACTTAAACCCAAATCTCTGAAATTTGATCTAATTCTGAAGATTTTCAAATATCCGAATTTAATCGACTCGTGCTCAGCCCTAAAATATGTCATATTTATACCTAATAGTAATTATATATACAACACAATAAATAATATAAACTCAAGTTTAAAATTTTCTTTTCAAGTTGTTTTTTTTTTTTTTTTATAAAAGCATTGGTGTCTCAATTTAAAATGTGTTATTCTCTCTCTCTCTCTCTCTCTCTCTCTCTCTCTCTCTCTCTCTCTCTCTCACACACACACACACACACACACACACACACACACATATATATATATATATATATATATATATATATATATATATATATATATATATATTTCAAGAGTTTAACAACTTTTAAAAATGATTTCATAGGTGTTTTTACAAGTTTTTCAGTCACCGGCAATTCTGTGACCGAAAAATAATTGAAAACAGTTAGATGAAATTATTTTTAAAAGTTGAGAGAAACTGAAGACCCAGCTATTTTTGACTTTCTGTGACAAGTTTTTCTCGGAAAATTTTGTTGACTCCCACTAATCTATGGACGAAATGATAAAGGTGATGGATACATGAAGACAATGGCAAAAGGGCCAAATTAGTCTTTGAACTTGGCACCTGGGGATAAATCATGACAAAATCACCTTTTTTATCATCAAAGTTCTCATACTTGGTAATTTTTGTCAAATTAATCCTTGGTCAAACTTTGGTCAGTGCGTGTACTATAAAATCAAACGAAATAACATTAATTTCATAAGTCATGTTTGACATAACTTTTCAGAAAAATGTTTTTTAAAAGATTTTTTTTTTTCAGTTTTGAAAAGTACTTTTGAAAAAAAAGGTGAATAAATGCTTTTTGAAAAAGTAGGATTGAAAAAAAAAAAAAAACAGTTTCAAAAAAAATAAAAAAAAATCAATCAATTAAATAAAAAATTCAAAAATTATTTTTTTAGCCTACAGGCTAATAGTAATAAATTAAATTTAAGTTTTAGGGATAGAAGTGAAAGTTATTTTTTGATATTGTGTAATGATTGAATGTTTTAATGAATGAAATTAATGATATTTTGTTGATCATTATACACATCTTCATTTAGTATTAAAAATTAAATTCTAGGGACAAAGCAAAAATTAAATAATTAAATGAACATAAGAATTGCAAAATCCAAAATATCATTCATTAATATCGATAAATAATATTCAAATAGGGGCGGATTAGAAAATTTAACAAGGGGAGATAAAAAATTAAAACCTAACTTATAATCACATAAATTAGTACCGTGCTATATTTAATTTTCATCAATCATTAATATATTAATTAATCATACAATAGCTTTTGGAGGCTAAATAGCACTTTTTGAATTTTTTTATTTAATTGATTATTTTTTTAATTTTTTTGAAATTGTTTTTTTCAATCATGCTTTTTGGAAAAACATCTATTCACCTATTTTTTTTTTTAAACTGAAAAAAATGGAATTTTTTTTTTTTTTAGAAAAATACTTTTTCAGAAAGCTATGCCAAACAAGACTTATGAAATTAATGTTATTTCGTCTGATTTTATAGCACACGCATTGCCCAAAGTTTGACCAATGACTAATTTGATAAAAATTGCCAAGTATGAGGACTTTGATGATAAAAAATGTGATTTTATCCTGATTTGTCTATTAATACCAAGTTCGAGAACTAATCTAGTCCTTTTGCCTGAAGACAATAGAGCAAAAAGGTTTTGATTGCCGAATTTGCGAAACAGAGGATGGATGAGCCGAAAATGCCCAATTTAGAAGGGGACTCAGTGGTAGTTGCCACTCAAATCTGATTGGGATTCGAAGGTCACTACTCACCAGCCACCAGGTAACGAAGTCCTCTGTTTATATGATTATACTAAACAATAGAACATTTTGTTTGAGAATAAGAAATGTCTTATGAATTTGAAGTAATTAGATCATTACCCATTTCCCTGAATTGGATTTTTTGGTTTCTTTTTTGTATTTCATTATGGTTGTATACCAACTTATACTACGTTAAAAATGTTTTTTTTTTTTTTAAAGCATTGGGGAAAAAAAAATTTGAATATGAATTTGTTGTTGTTAAAAAGCTATTAAATTTGTTGTTCTTATATACACTTAATATTAGATTATGTCAAGAGCTGTTAATATTTTTTTTTTAAATTCAAAAAGGTCAACTATATATGTGGAAAGTCAAACATCTACAACTACAAAAATTTAAGATAGAAATTTAGCTCTCTGGGTAGAGAAGCTATAGTTGATATCTTGCTCTAATTTTCCTCTAAATTCAAATTTAGTGGCCGTGGACCTTTATATATATGTAGGCACTATCTATCAATTTTATTGTAATTATTTTCTAGCAATCAGCAAGGAGCTAGGGGCTGCTTGGTGAAAGTATGAAGCTAATTAATGCAAACTCTGCAGTCACTTTCTATTGTCCTCTATACTGCAAGCCGTTGCTTTAATTTGACCATTTCTTGTGCTCCTTCAACGAACCTTGTTGCTTGCAAAATGAGACTTATGGCTTCAGTTCTTGGAATGATTCACTGCATTTCATGAGCCTGAACATCTTATAGGGTGGCTTCAGTTTCGTCAATTCCTTACCTCTTTACCTAATTGCTCCAGTTTAGGCACCCACCCAATGCTTGGACAAAATCTTGGGAATACTCTGTATTTAAAAAGAGTTATAGACTAATCCTATTAGAGTGAGATACATCGTTAGGTGAATTTTAATATTTAATCATAGGGCATATGTGCTTTTAATCATACGAGTGAAGGCGAAAATTTAAATTTTATTATTACTTAAATATGTGTCCTCATTTTTATAAGATTAGTTTACAGGTGATATGATAGACTAAGTATTCGTTTGGTTTAGAGTTTAAAAATAAGTAATCTGCGTATTAACTACCTAACCGCTAATATTAGACGTTTGGTAAAGCGAAATTAGAAATTAGCTTTTATATTTTCATCCGCTAGTTTTTGAAATTTATAACTAGAAGCTAACTTTTGAAATTTATAACTAAAAGCTGACTTTTAAACTAAAAGTTAGAATTTATAGTTTTTGAACTCAAAATTTAGTTTTTGTAAAAACTATTATCAAAATTTAAAATAATAAAAATACTTACTAATAATTCAAAAATATATAATCTTTATTTTGATTTTTAAATTTTTTAATATTTATATGAATTCATATAATTAAATATAAATTAAATTTAAATGTGTAATTATTTTTATTGAAATATTTTATGCATGTAATGTTAAAATTATTAATTGTTTATAATTAAAATTTACCATAATATATAAAATAATATCATTATTTATCATTTTACAATTTAACTTCAATTTTAACTGCTGAATTACTAAATAGTTTGCCATCGTACTAGACCACTGACTGCCAGCCACTGATCGCTAACCGCTCAGTGGCTGACCACTAGTTGATGATCACTCACAACAAACTACTACCGTGCTAAGCTAAACAGGCCCTAAGTCTATGTGTAGGTTTACCCTTGCAGCTTCTATAGTTGCTTGTATAATTTTGCTAAGCTTATTTATTAGACAATATACTAATTTTCAAAGTAAATCATCTCAAATTCCATGTAGCACCAAAAAAAAAAAAAAAAAAAAAAAAAAAAAGAGAGTCAACCATTTCCAATTGTTATTACAATGTGGACTTTTTGAAAGAAAAATTATGAGTTTGTGAAAATTTTAAAACGGAACAAACATTGGCAGACGCATAACAGTTTAGCCATAATTACTAAACAAAAGCTATGCTGATTAAACGGTGTTCTCTTTATTACATTCATCTGTTGTGCTGGTTCTTGTGCTCCTTCAACCAAGCAACTTGCATGCAAAATGAGACTGATCGACTTGCTTTGATATCCTTCAAAAATGCCATACAAAAAGACCCATTTCAGGTCTTGAGTTCTTGGAATGACTCTCTGCATTTCTGCTATTGGCATGGCATTTCATGTAGTCGGAGGCATCCTGACAGAGTCATAGCCTTGAACCTGAACTCACAAGGCTTGGTAGGATCACTATCACCTCATATTGGTAATCTGTCCTTTCTCAGGCACATTGATTTCCAAAACAATAGCTTCCAAGGCCAACTCCCACAAGAGATTGGTCATCTTCGTCGGTTGCAATATTTGAGACTCAGCAATAATTCATTTAGTGGGAACATACCAGCAAATCTTTCCAGTTGCTCAAACCTTGTGTATCTTGATCTCATTCACAACAACCTTCAAGGGAACATCCCTTCTGAGCTTGCTTCTTTACCGAAGCTTGGACAACTGGGTTTGGCCAAAAATTACCTCACAGGAAATATTCCTACTTCCTTTGGGAATTTCTCATCTCTTTGGAAAATCTCTCTTCGATTAAATCACTTGCAAGGAGAGATTCCTGAGGAATTCTCTCGACTTTTGAAATTAGGATATTTGGTACTTTCAGAGAATAATCTAACTGGCAAAATTCCTTCTGGCCTCTTCAACATTTCTACCCTTTATGTATTTTGTTTGGATGCTAACAAACTATATGGCACAATCCCTTCTGATATAGGCCTCACTCTTCCAAATCTGATTCACTTTCTAATTTTTGAAAACAGGTTTGCTGGACCTTTCCCAATTTCATTGACAAATGCTTCAAGGCTTGTACAAATTGGTTGTGCTGATAACTATTTTACTGGATACATTCCTAAAGATTTTGGAAAATTACCGTATCTTCAACTTTTACAACTTGATGGCAATCAGCTACAAGCAGATGACATGAGTTTCATTGTTTCTCTAACCAATTGCTCCGATTTATTACACCTCAGTGTAAATTCTAATTTTCTGAGAGGATCTATAGAACCATCTATAGCCAATCTCTCCAAAAACATTTTAGAACTGTATCTTTCAGATAATCAGCTTCATGGCACCATTCCCATGGGTGTTGAAAACCTCATTAATTTGAGATTTTTGGAGTTGTCAAACAATAATCTCATTGGCCCTATTCTTATTGATTTCAACAAATTGCCACAGTTGCAAGAGTTGAGTTTGATGTACAACAAATTTGTAGGAAGGATACCATCTTCAATTGGCAATTGCACTTGGCTTAGTCGTCTCTACATGGGGTTCAATAATCTAAAAGGAAGCATACCTGCAAGTCTTGGTAATTGTCATAACTTGATCGATTTGGATCTCTCTCATAATAGTCTCACTGGTTCAATTCCAATAAAGGTAATCAGCCTTTCCTCCCTTTCAATTTCCCTTGATTTATCTTGTAATGCATTTTCTGGTCCTATTCCATCAGAAGTTGGTATGCTGCAAAATTTTGTGAAGTTGGATTTATCTAACAATAGATTGTCTGGTATGATTCCAAACACCATTGGCAAGTGTTTGGGTTTAGAACATCTTCACCTAGAGGGAAACTCATTTCATGGAGAGATACCTCAGGTTTTAACTGCGTTACGAGGTTTACGAGAGCTGGATATTTCGCGCAATAATTTTTCAGGACGAATTCCAAATTCTTTAGTTGAGCTTCATGGGACGAGATATTTGAATATGTCTTTTAATCTACTTCAAGGGGAGGTTCCAAAAAGTGGAATTTTCCTAAATGCAAGTGCAGTTTCATTGTTTGGAAACAATGGTCTTTGTGGTGGCATTACTGAATTGAAACTTCCTTCTTGCCGCTTCCCAAACTCCAAGAAGAACAACCTCTCTGTTGCCTTCAAAGTAATAATCCCATCAGTGGTTGGGTTTGCAATATTTTTGGCTCTGTTGTTGTGTTCCTTAATTGTCTGGCACCAAAAAAGAATTTCTAGAAGGATCAAGAATACATCATTGCCATCATTTCAGCACCAGTTTCTTAGAATAACATATATAGATCTCTTCAAAGCCACAAATGGATTCTCCATGGCCAACAAAATTGGTGTTGGTAGTTATGGCTCTGTCTATAAAGGATTTCTTGAGCAAGCAGGGATCGAAGTGGCAGTCAAAATGCTTAACCTGCAACGAATAGGAGCTTCAAATAGTTTCATGTCAGAGTGCAAAGTTCTTAGTACCATCAGGCACCGAAATCTTCTAAAGCTACTGAGTGTTTGCTCTAGCATTGACTCTGAAGGCAATAATGTTAAAGCTCTGATATATGAATTCAAAGCTAATGGGAGCTTGGAGAAATGGTTGCATCCTCACAATGTGAGAGAAGATGGACGAGAAAGGGAATCGAAAAATCTGAAACTAATAGACAGACTAAATATTGCTATTGATATTGCTATTGCAGTAGAGTATCTTCACAATGGTAGCTCATCCACAATTGTACATGGCGATTTAAAGCCAAGTAATGTTCTTTTGGATGAGGAGATGACTGCCCATATGGGAGATTTTGGGTTGGCAAAAATTGTCTCCTCAATTTCTGGTGATATTCAGCCATACCAAAGCAGTTCTTTAGCCATTAAAGGATCTATTGGCTATATTGCTCCAGGTACAAATTTTTTTCCTACACAAAAAGACTGAAAGAGTAACATTATATACTATATTAAACTTCCTATTATGCAGCAAAAACATGCATCCTTAACATTCTATGCTTTATGCACTATCCTTTCTCACAGTGTCTTATGCCGGTTAGTATTGTATTATTTGCAGAGTATGGCATGGGTGGCCCAATGTCTATAGAAGGAGATGTATATAGTTATGGAATTTTGTTGTTAGAGATATTTACAGGAAAGAAACCAACTGATAACTCTTTTAGGGATGATCAAAATCTTCATGCTTTTGGTACGACATCTTTGCCTTGTATAGGGATAGATATCGTGGACTCAAGAATTCTATCTGAAGATGGAGGAGGAAGCTTCAAGTATTGTATCCTCTCTGTACTAAAAATTGGAGTTGCATGCTCAATGGAACAACCAAGAGAAAGAATGAAGATGCAGAATGTAATAAGTGAATTACTAATGATCAAGAGCTCTTATTTGAGGGGAAGATTGAAGCCAGAGCGAATGAATGTCTACAAAAAATATGAAGGCCCAAGCACCTCTTACTTGTAATGGCTTAGTTTGTCAAATCAAGACCAAGTCATATGTAGTGTAAAAGGTTAACCATTCAATTGTTGATACTCATCTCTTTTAGTTTGTCCCTGTAACAATAATTCAGTAATTCAGTAATCGAATATTTCTTTTGCAATGGAGAAAGCAAAAATTTAAATATGCACAATCTCACTCATTTTATGAATTTTCAATGTATAACAAAACAAAAATTCCTTTAAATGTTTCCAATATATGAAAATAGGTGCTTTCTATGGTTACTTTGTTTTTAATAAAGTAAACTTACTTTGTTTTATTAACCATTACAAAAAAAAAATGATTCTTTTACGAAAAATTACAATCTTCTTATATTTTTTTCGTAAATTAAACTATTTTTTTGTAATTTTTCTTCATTGCGAAAAAATTTTTAATTTTACGAAAATATAACTTATTTTGTGTAAAACAATAATTTTACGAAAAAGTTCATAAATTAACAATAAATAAATAAATAATTTCATAATTACAAAAAAATAGCTTTCTTATAAAAAATCACAATTCTCTTATATTTTTTCGTAAGTAAAACTAATTTTTCGTAATTTTTCTTAATTGCGAAAAAATTTAATTTTATGAAAATATGACTTATTTTGTACAAAAAAATAACTTTAAAAATAAATTCTTAAATTAAGGAAAAAGAAAAATAATTTCATTAATTTTATTTCATTTCGTTAATTTCATTAATTTCGTAAAGTTAATTTCATTCATTTCGTAAAGTTAATTAATGAAATTATTTTGTTAATTTCATAAAGTTAATTATTAAAATTATTTTTCTACTTTATTTCATTAATTTCATAAAGTTAATTTCGTAGAGTTAATTAATAAAATTATTTTTTTATTAATTTAGAAATTTTTTCGTAAAGTTTTTTTGTACAAAATAAGTCATATTTTTATAAAATTAAAATTTTTTTTGCAACTAAGAAGAATTACGAAAAAATAATTTAATTTATGAAAAATATAAAAAAAAAAATTGTGATTTTTCGTAAAAGAATCATCTTTTTAGTAAAATAAAACAAAGTAGGTTTACTTTGTTAAAAATAAAGTAACCATAGAAAACACCCATAAGAGTCATTCTATAATACACTGAATTTATTAATAGACCAATATTTATAACCATTGGATCTATAATATTTTATTCTATTTTATTCCTGACTATTAGATTAAAAACTTTTTACCTGCTAAAATGGTAATCTATTCTAACCTTCCACCTTTGACACCGGTTTTTGTTTCAATTTTTAAAAATTTCTTAATTTTGTTTCAATTTATATCTCTTATACCTTACATTTCTAAACAAAATTTCAAAAAAAGAAAAAGAGATATTGAGCTCCGAATTTCTATTTCAATTTATAACCTTTCGTTGCTTCAAAGAACCATTTCTTTTTCTGAAATTCTTTCAGCAGCCTAACAAGAGGGCTTTGTGAAAATATTCGCTAATTAGTTAATTGTATCAATAAATTCTAATACAACATTCTCATTTTGCATATGATCTCTTAAAAAAGTGATATCTAATGTCTATATGTTTGCTCCTAGAATGTTGGATGGGATTTTTTGAAAGATTTATGGTACTTATATTATCATATTTAATAGGAATGTGATCAAGTGTTTGTCCATAATTATTGAGTTGTTGTTTCATCAAAAGAACTAGATTTACAATTGGTACCATTTCCTGAAAAAAAATTTGAAGTTTTGGTATAAAAAAATTAAAGATTTGATACCAATTTGAAACATAGTGTAAAGTTTTGGCACCAAAAAGAAAAAAAAAAATTAAAGATTTAATACTAATTTAAAATATAGTATAAAGTATTGTACCCAAGGGCTATTTACCCCTATCACTTACTGCAAACAAAACAACTTCCTCATGTGCAATGTGAGACAGAAACTCCATGCTAGCTTATTATTGGAAGTTTATTTTATTACTTTATTTTTTTGTCATCAACCAAGTAACTGCAGACATTGCGAGCATTGACGGAGGCAGGGGGGACAGGAGGGCCACGCCCCCCTTGGTCCCACATTTCCCACTACTATTAATATTTTTATAGTGTATGGTCCCCTAAAAAAAATTATAAAATATTATATATTTAGATGTATAACTTGGATTATTTTATAAATTTTGAGCCAATATAATTTTGAATTTAAAGACAATAACCCATTTGATTTAATGAAATAGAATAAAGTCCATCCCTTTTGATTTAATGAAATAGAATAAAGTCATGTACTGTACAAATTTTAAACTCCTCTTTCTCATTATATTAAACCTACGGGAACAACTTCATAACAAAGTTGTTTTTTTTTTTTTTTTTTTTTTTTGAGCATTCAACAAAATTGTATTATTGAACTTGTCTTTCTAACTTCTAAGACTAAGAGGGAAGAGGCAATATATTAAGACAAGAACTAAGAAGAGAAGAAATTGAGGAAAGACTTAAGAGTCTAAGAGATATAAAACTCATTTTGTATTTTTTTTAAAATTTTTTCTTATAGTATAAATTTGGAATTGAATATGTGCTTTGATTCAAATTTGAAAAAGTAGTACTTCGATTTAAATTTGGAATTGAATTAGTGTTTTGATTTGGAATTGAATTAGTGTTTTAATTTGCAATTGAATTAGTACTTTAATTTACAATTGAATTAGTGTTTTAAGTCTTATTATAGTGTTATGAAAGTATTTAAGCCTTCAATTCAATCTTAATTAATTTTTTTTTATTAAAAATTTTGTCTATTTATAATTTACATGTAAAAAGCATTTCTAGACATATTATTTTACTATATTTATTTTTCATGTGATAATATAGTTTGTTTAAATTAATATGAAAAGTTAAACATATAAATACATAATGACATATTAACTCACAAATTATTTTGACCTCCCCCCTAAAAAAAATCCTGACTCCATCACTTATTGCGAGGAAAAGTTTACAACAATCCAACAATGCGCAAGACAAAGCTCTAATCCATGCTTTAGATTGATATATTACTATGTTCAATTAACAGCAACACTGCGTAGAATAACAGTCTCCACAGTTAAACCAGGTCCAAATCCAAGAAGAACACCCAAATCCAACCCTTCTCCAGTGGTAGCCTTTCCATCCTTTGCAGATCCTTTTCTAATCTCATCAAGAATGAAGAGCACACTTGGACCCCACATATTCCCATATTCACTCAGAATATGGCGGCTTGCTCTAAGCTTGTCTTTTGTCAAATCAAGTTTCTGTTCCAGTCCATTAAGGACAGTCGGACCGCCTGGGTGAACCACATAAAACAATTTATTCCAATCTTTATTATTCCCAAAAATTTCGGTCAAGCATTGCACAATATTGTCTTCAATAAGTTGTGGGACATTTTTAGACAAGTAATAAGATAATCCCATTTCACGAGTTTGTCCTACTATTCCATTTTCTGAATCAGGTATAATCGTTTGAGACGCAGACATAATATGAAACAATGGACGCTCAATAGTAGTATCAGGATCAGCACCAACAATTACAGCAGCAGCTCCATCAGCAAAAAGTGCAGAACCAACAAGAATATCCAAATGGGTATCTGAAGGAGCATGGAAACTTACTGTCATATTTTCAGAAGCAACTATCAGAATGCGCGAATTAACATTATTTTCTGCAATATCCTTGGCAAGACGAAGAGCTGCAGCACCTGCAAAACAACCTTGTTGATACATCATAAACCTCTGAACAGAGTATTGAAGGCCAAGAATCTTGATAAGCTCAAGATCTGCTCCAGGCATATTTACTCCTGAAGCTGTGCAAAATATAAGATGTGTGATCTTTGACATGGGTTGGCCCCATTCATTTATGGCCTTCAATGCAGCTTCACTACCAAGCTTGGGTACCTCAGAAACTAGAATTTCTTGACGTGCATTAAGAGATGGAGCCTTATAAGAAGCTATATTAGGATTTTCCTTGATAATTTCTTCAGTTAGGTACATATACCGTTTTTTTACTTTCGACTTTTCACCTGCAATTTAGCCAAGTATGAAAATATATACAAAATCATCAAATTCAATAAAACGTTCATGTCATTGTTATATTAATGATATATAGAGGTGACAATTTCACTCATACTCATTTATTCATCCATATCCACCCATTTAAATTAGAGTATGAGTGATAAATGGGTTATTTAAATATTAAATGAGTAATAAATTGGTATAATCCACTTAACACATTAATTTATGGGTTATATAAGGGTTGGATATGAGTACCCATCCCAATTTATTTTTAAATAACATTCTTTATTACTTTTTGAATTTTTTTTTATGCTAGACACTAGAATATTTAAAGTTTAATATTATATTTATTTTTTATAATTTTTACAAATATTTTTAATTTAAATTTTAACTTCACACATATTTCAAATAATTATTTAACATTATTTTTTATAATTTAAATGTTTTCATTTAACATTATTTTTAACGTTTAAATCATTTTTAAAATAAATTGGAGAGATTTG
>CATKHJ010004832.1:0-15336 GCA_949750685.1 Vernicia montana | reverse complement strand
TTAACTTTAAAAAATTAATGAAATTAACGAAATGAAATAAAATTAATAAAATTATTTTTCTTTTTCGTTAATTTAGTAACTTATTTTTAAAGTTATTGTTTTGCACAAAATAAGTTATATTTTTATAAAATTAAATTTTTTCGCAATTAAGAATAATTACGAAAAAATATAAGAGAATTGTGATTTTTTTTGTAAGAAAGCTATTTTTTTCGTAATTACAAAATTATTTATTTTATTTTTTTTGTTAATTTATGAATTTTTCGTAAAGTTATTATTTTATACAAAATAAATTATATTTTCGTAAAATTAAATTTTGTTTTGCAATTAAGAAGAATTGCGAACAAATATAAGAAGATTGTAATTTTTTATAAGAGAATAATTTTTTTCGTAATTACAAAATTATTTTTCTTTTTTGTTAATTTAGGAACTTTTTCATAAAATTATTATTTTACACAAAATAAATTATATTTTTGTAAAATTAAAACTTTTTTCGCAATCAAGAAGAATTATGAAAAAATAATTTAATTTACGAAAAAAAATATAAGAAAATTGTGATTTTTCGTAAAAGAGCTATTTTTTTCGTAATAGTCAATAAAACAAAGTAGATTTACTTTGTTAAAAACAAAGTAATCATAGAAAACACCATATATATATATATATATATATATATATATATATATATATATATATATATATATATATATATATATATATATATTGTCTTTTCCCTTTGTAAAAGTTTCCTTCTTATCCAAAGGCTCCTTCACTCTACTCTAATAACTTAGTGAGAGTGTTTTCATGGAAGTTCAAATCAAGCTTAAAAATCTCTCTCATTTTTCCATCTAAATCCTTAATTCCCTCTTCAAATCTCACTCTCTATCTCTCTAAACACTAGCTAGCTTTCATGGAGGTCCAAAATCAAGAAAATCATAAACCCAACCCAGATCAAGTAATCCTTTTTATGGACCAAACAAGCCCCAATAAACTCAAGCACTCACCACCACCACAACAAGAACACTTCAACGATCCTATCCCCCAAACCCCTACCGGAGGAGCCAAAACTCTTCGCCGTCTCAACTTCTCCAAAGCCAAATCCCGTTTCGCCGAAATCAACTATCCTCCTCCTACAAAACTCATCTCTGAAACAGAAGAACTCCAACCTTTAAACCCGCAAGAAACCTCTGAAGAAGAAGAAGATGATGACGATGAATGGTTCGAAAAGGAAGAAGAAGAAGATCAACAGAACGGATCAAAAAAGCATAAAAGAAGACGAAGAAAAAGAAAGATAAACAAAAGAGCATTATTGGAGTTCATCTTATTTCTAATAATAATGACATGCTTAATATGTTCTTTAACTCTCAAATCTTTCGAAAACAAAGTGAAATGGGGAATAGAAATATGGAAATGGTTTCTTATGGTATTAGTTCTTTTCTGCGGTCGTCTTGTCTCCGGTTGGGCAGTAGGCTTTCTTGTTTTTCTAATAGAAAGAAATTTCATGCTAAGAGAAAAAGTATTATACTTCGTTTATGGATTAAGAAAAAGCTTCCAAAATTGTGCATGGCTTGGCTTAGCTTTACTTGCATGGATGATTATGTTTCATGATGTTCATAAACACAACAAAGTTATAAAAAAAGTTTTCAGATTTCTCATTGCAGTACTCATCGGAGCAACGATATGGCTTTTAAAGATAGTTCTGGTTAAAGTTCTTGCTTCTTCTTTCCATGTAGCAACTTTCTTTGATCGAATGAAAGAAAGTGTATTTAACCATTATATTCTTGATACTCTTTCTGGTCCTCCTTTAGATGAGGATGAGAGAGAAGGTCCGTACAAGAAGAATAGTCTCTGGCATTCGAAGACGTTGCCGGCCAGGCTTAAAGAGAAGAATACAGTGGCCGGTTTGACTCCGTCGAGGTCGAAGAGGTCTGGTGGTGGTTCTGGGAGGATTGATATGGAAAGATTGAGAAAGTTGAGTTTGCAGAGTAGAGCTACTGCTTGGAGTGTAAAGAGGTTAGTTAATTATGTAATGTCTTCTAGATTGTCGACTATTTCTAGAACTGTGGATGATTTTGGTAATGCTAAGTCGGAGATTAGTAGTGAGTGGGAGGCTAGGAGTTGTGCTCAAAGGATTTTCAAGCATGTTGCTAAGCCTGGTGCCAAGTAAGTTTATGATTGAATTTATGTTTATGGCTAGATTTTAATTAAAATTGATGATATATATATTTTTTCTTCTTTTAGTTAATTATTATGCTTTCATTATAATTTAATTATATTTTACATTTGGAAATTCACTTATTAATTACATATTTTGGTTTTTTTTTTATTTTATCAAAATTTAAATTTCAAATATCATATATATTATAACGGATAAACATGATTGTGAGTGGAAGGTATATTAAATAATTTTCTTTTTAATTATCACTTAAACGTTTATACTGTTTTTTAAGAGTCAATCATATTTATTTATATATATTGGGTCATTATAATGCTATATAAAATAATTTTAAAGTACTATTTATTTGTTTTAGAATTTTTATGGTTAAAATAATTTTAAATGACATTTAATATATAATTTTTAAACCTAATATTTTTTGCAAACATTTAAAAAATTATACCAAATATATAACACATGCTGACATAGACTTGAGAATAAGGAGTGGGCATTCAGCAAAAGAAGAAATTTTTAAGACTTATTTAATTAAAAAATTGGATATTGGACCATTCAAATTCAGTCAGTAAAAAGACTAAGCGCCATCCACAATAGATTATAGTATAATAGGCCATGCCATATAATCATTTTATTATCTCCTCTCCATTATACTTTCTCCACAATGAGTTATATTTTAAAAATATAACAATATGGACTCACAATCAAATCTTACATTATTTTTTTTATAAAAAATCTCACATTTTTTTAATCATTCACAATACACATTCCATATTAAATATATTTATTTCTTAAAAATTATTTTATTATTTTCGGAAAATAATTTATTAATTTCAGGAAAAAAAAAATTTTGAAAAAAAGTTTTTATTTTTTGAAAAATAATATATTTTTATTTTCCAAAAAATAAACTATTAAACTGTGGATATCTTAGTTCATAATTAACTAAACATTAATAATGCAATAATTTAGTGATTATCGAACAAATATTCAACACTTAAATGAGAAAGAGCATAATTAAATATTATATAATTAAACCTATTACATAAATAAAATAGTGCGAAATGCAAAACTTGAATGATTTTGAAAATTCGGTAGAGGGTTGGAGTTGGGTAAATTTAGGGAATATCTCAAATTTTGCATATTTGGAAAGAATATGAGAAACTTGGGTGATTTCGAAAATTTTGTTGGTTTGGAGTTTGTGAAAAGAAAGAATTTTCAACATTTGGAGAATTTAACATATTTTTAAAACTATTAAAATTCTAATCCATAATGAAAAAATAAAATGAGGTTTTTTTTATTGAAATGGGAGAAAATATTGAAAGTTTAGAGAATTTTGAGAGGTTGAGAAGATAGACAAAAAAAAAAAAAATGAGTAGGAGTGAGAAAATTGATAAAATTTAACCACTATTTATAGATCAAATTTTAAAAATAAAAATAAAAAAATACTCGCAACATCATAATTCTTATTTTGAAATATTCTAAAATCAGCTGAAATTGATAATTATTTATGTATGTCGCATATACTTTTTCTCTTTTTTAAAAAAAAAAGAGGGGTGTGTCATTTATAATATAAGTAAATAATAAACAAGTAAAAATTTATTTTTATATGTTATAGGTACATAGAAGAGGAAGATCTACTAAGGTTCTTAAAGAGTGTGGAAGTTCATACCATATTTCCTCTCTTTGAAGGAGCTGTTGAGACTGGAAAAATCACAAAATCCTCTTTCAGAAATTGGGTGGTAATTAAACATCAAACCCTACTATTTCTATTCCACCTTTCATTTTATGCCTTATAATAATTGTGCTCTCACTTTACATTCCTTATATATATATATTTATATATATATTACGTATCTTAATTTGAACTTAATTTCAATTATTAACATGATGACTTATTCTCTCTTGGTCAGTCCAATATAATTTGGGATTATTAATGTTTCAGTGTAGTTACTATCTTTTGAATGTTTTCTTAAAAAAATAATAATTTTAATTATTATAATTAGGTGTATTAATTTAATATATTTAGCTGTAGAATTTCCCAAACAATTCATATCATGAGTAATTTCAATTTTTTTTAGAAAAATTATTTTTTCAAAAACACTACAATTTCAAAAGAAATAGCACAAATTGGATTTAAGAAATAGATCATGACTTGTTCATAATTAATTTTATTATGTTATTAAGTTAGTAGTTCAATGATGCAGTATCTGTCTCGTAATATTAAATTAAATTTTCAACTATGATATTCTTTTCGTTAATTAAAGAATTTTCAATAATGTACCAAAATATATATATATATATATATAATCTTGATAGTTTGTTATGAATAATTTGTAGGTATATGCTTATGTTGAGAGGAAAGCATTAGCCCATTCCTTGAATGATACAAAGACTGCTGTCCAACAACTTCACAAGCTAGCAAGCGCAATAGTAACAGTAATTATAATAGTGATATCTCTTCTGGTAATGGGATTAGCCACAACAAAGGTCATATTTGTAGTCACTTCTCAGCTACTTCTTGTGGGTTTCATGTTCCAAAACACTTGTAAAACTATTTTTGAATCCATCATTTTCGTCTTTGTTATGCATCCTTTCGATGTTGGTGATCGTTGCGTTATTGATGGTGTTCAGGTAATTAAATTAAATATATTAATTATAAGAAATTAATTAGAATTTATCTCTTAATTCATTTATTTATTTTTATTTTCATGTTAAATATTAATTAATTTTGTTGGTGCAGATGATTGTAGAAGAAATGAACATTTTATCTACTGTGTTTTTAAGGTATGATATGGAGAAAATATATTATCCAAATTCTGTTCTTCTCACAAAGCCTATAAGCAATTTCAGAAGAAGTCCAGACATGGGGGATGCGATTGATTTCACAATTGATGTCTCCACTTCAGTTGATGACTTTAATGCTCTTAAGAAGGCCATACAAACGTAAGTCACTATTATTTAAATAAATTTAACTAATTTTTATTTCAAGGATTTAATTATCACTGTCCAAAATAGGTTTTGCTCCTTTTTTTTTATCTGCAATCTTCTCATTTCTAATGGGTTAATTACATACAAAATTGGCAGATACATAGAGAGCAAGCCAAAGCATTGGAGCCCAAAGCACACATTGCTAGTGAAGGAGATTGAGAATGTGGACAAGATGAAGCTGACTCTATGTGTACAACACACCATCAACCATCAAAACTTTGGGGAAAAAAGCATTAGAAAATCAGAACTTCTGCTTGAATTAAAGAAGATATTTGAGAATCTTGGCATAAGATATCATCTCCTTCCACAAGAGATACATGTCACACAGCTCAATATGAGCAATGGGATTGGAAGGAATAATATTGCATTCTAATTAGTAATTTCGCTTAATTAATAATTAGTGGGTGCTTAACTACTGTTTATGTATATGAATTTGTTTTGTTCTTGTTTAAATTCAAGTTGAGGGATTAATCCAAGATTAAAAGAAGAGGGAGTAGAGATGGCCATTTAGCCCGTCCCATCGGGTACCCGTCTCATCCCGCTCCATAAATGGGGCGGACGGATTTTAAATTTAAAATTCGAATCAGGTTCAGGGCGGGGCAGGTAATGTTAAAACTAGCTCCGAACTCGCCCCGATTATATATAATATATATTTTTAATTTTTCAAATATTATATATATATATTTAATATATCATTTTTAATTTTTAATTTATTTTTTTATGTAAAAGATAAATTATATTATATAGATATGTAGAAAAGAGATATAAATGAATATATGTATATATAAAAAATTAATATTAAATAATTTTTTTAAATAAAAAATAAAAAAAAATTAAAACGGGTAAACCTGCGGATACTCGCCCCGTTTTATTACTCGTTCTGTAGCGAGACAGATATAAATAAATGTTCATGAGACGAATACGGGTAATGGAAAACCTGCCCCGCTGCGAGGGAGTAAAGTTAATTTCAAAGGAATTAGCTAATTAGAAGAATAGGGAGTAGAGTTAAATTAAAGTTGTTAATTGCATGTAATTATTTGAGAATTTTGTATTTGCATGTTATTTGAAAGAGAGGTTAGACGCCACAACAAAAAAGAATTTTCAGGTTATTTGAAGACACCACAAGTACAAAGAAAAGTATAGATAAAAAGAAAAAAATAATAATAAAGAAAAATATAGATTTAAAAAAAATAAATTAAACACGTTAAAAGAAAAATATAGATTAAAAAGAAAAAATAAATTAAAATATATATTTTTAAAAAAATTAAACACGCTAAATGAAAATTATAGATTAAAAAAAAATGATCGCACACGCTCGGTGGGACTCGAACCCACAATCGTCTGATTAGAAGTCAGACGCCTTATCCATTAGGCCACGAGCGCTTTTATTGTTTTGATTAATAGTGATTACATTATAAAAATATACAATACAAAAAACAATTAAATTCATATTTGACAAGAGGCAATGTAAGATAATCAAAGTTGTTTTAGAAAACAATAAACACCAACTTGATTGTATTACATTTCATAACACTTTACTACCTCTACCATGCCTTCAAGTATTTTTTACTTAATTTTACAAAATGTTTAAAAAAATTACAAAAAAAAAAAAAAATGATATATTTTATGTTATTATGTAAAATTCAAATAATTTTCTGGAAAATTATAATTTTACAAAATAATATGCAAAATGACTCATGTTTATAAATTTGAAGAGAATTTTATAAAATTAAATCATTTTTTGTAAAAAGTATTTGATTTTACAAAATGTAATTTGATTAACTGGAAACCGGATTAGATATCGGTCCGGTCTGATAACCTAGCTATATTCAAGTTATCATTAATCATTTGAGTTAGACATTCATCCTGACACATTTTCTTCACAATATTCTTTTATATCTTTACAAATAAAAAATTAATAGTAATAATTACGTCATAAAATATCAATTAATAATTTAATTATTTTCTATTCAATCCTTAGTTCGACCTCGATTGCACTTTTTGAACCGTGAACCTCTACCCCACCGGTTCAAAGGCCGGACGGGTTTGAAAATTGTGGTTTTAACCTATTCATCTGCTGCAGAGTAGATACATAACTATGCATAATCCTAAATGAATGCATCTATTGCATGACATCTTTCTGTTAATATTTGGCTGTATCAGAGTTTTTTCCCCTTATATTACAATAGTCAGAGGCCTATTATCCAGGGATATAACATATCTTTTTCTTGACCATAGCCTGTCTATCAGAAAAATGGCAACATTTTTTTTCGTACAACCATCCAGAAAGCAACAGCTTTTGAGCAGAGTAAGCACCGTCTTTTATTCACTCCTAATCTTTTTAGTGTGCTTCAAGCAACAATAATGACAATTATTTTTCTCTTCAATTTTTGAATATTTATGCAGAACAACTCGATTCCACAGAAGCCAAGCTAGAAAAGCTGAATTCTCATTGATCTTGATTGATTTTGTTCGTTGCTTCAAAAGTTTGGCACATAAGTTGTGGATGAGAATGTTTGTCAGTAGTATCAACATCTGTGATTACAGCTTGTTAGCCACCTGAGTTTAGTCCCATTCAAACAACTGCAATGCCTTAAATTTTTGGAAATTTGTGGTGGGGAATGGTTATCTTATCAATGGTTAAATGTAGCAGAGGGATGCCTCAGTCAGTCAGTATGCATTTTAGACCCTGAAAACATTGTGTTCCATTATGTAATTATGATCTAATTCTGTTTCCATCTTTGTTGTTGTTATCCACGTTTCTTGGTATCTTATATATAACCGTGTTTATGGAAATTTGTCAGGTGACTAGATAGCTCTTATGATATTTTTGACAATATCCTCATTCCTCATATTCGATTGCTACTCTGGGTCCAAAGCCCTTGAAAACATTGTCTCAAAGGTTGTCTTTTCAGAAACATTTGTGCTCCGTGACTGTGAGGCTCTTTCTTTTAATGTAATAAAAATTTTACACTAGAAAATTTGGGCTAGATCAAATCCTCCATCTGTAACTTCATATACTAGAATTCTTAGAATTAATCATGAGTCATGACGCAATGCAGCTCATGAAAGTATGAGGGTTAAAAATAGAAATTGCTAATAAAATTGGCAAATTGCATATATAAACAAAATGCATTACTATTTCCTACACACAGCAACATTATTGTCATGATTATACGAAGCAAATTGCTACAAATAACGTCACACTCTACTCCATGAATAAGAAGCAAACAACTAGCAGGGAGCTTGTCCATCATATAAAGTAGAACATTTTGGATGCACATAATTGGAGTCTCTAGTCAACCTCCTGAACTGTAGTCTGGAACCAAACAATAGCAAGAGTGACAAGAGATGCATATATTGAGTTGGGTAGTTTTTGCACCACCTTTCCAACGCCTGGGACACCCTCAGTAGCCCTCTTTGTTGCCATTGCAACTGTAGGTGCTACAACCAAAGTGACTATCAGTCCTTGACTAACAACAATAAATGTGTCTGCTGTTAGGTTCTGAATAAACTTCACAAACTCTTCATGGTCAATTTCCCCATCAAGGTTCATGTCACATGCCTGCATAAAAAGGAATAAGGTTCTTTCCAAGCAGGGTGTGTTTGGATGAGCAGTTGAGAGCCAACGTTTGGTATTTAAACTCTCAACCACTCTTCCAAAACAATCAATCGTTCAAAATTATAACTAAATACTGAAAACTAAAATTTTTAACTGTCAAAATTTAGCTGTTGAACCAAACAAGCTTAAATTAAGCTAAATGGATACCTCTGTATAAGACTACAAGAAAACAAGTAGAAAGAAATGATATTTCTAATGAACCACTTTCCAATTAAATAATATTTAGTTTTACATTGGATGTGAGCATGATATAATTTATGAATTCTAGGTAACTTGTGGAACATTTGTAATTCGAGGTCCTTTAGGAAATGGTATGAATGACCATTTCCATTTTAGTTATCGGTATAATTTTCTGGAGAAAATCACCCTGTGCTTTAAAAGTTATAGCAAGAAATGACCTAATAAATAATTATAACTACTAATTGTCTTTTGGTTTTATGGATTTAAAAGTGATTTTAAACAAAGTTTTCAATACTAGTTTTGTCCAAAATCAACTTTAGACCGACAAAAGTCTAAGGACAAGTAGCTATATCTTCCTTGTTTTTGACTTAATTTAAAATCAGCTTTTTGAAAAAGTAATGTCAAACAAAAGGATTAGAATCAATTCAATCCAAAATGCTTATATTGTATTATTCTTTATCTATGCTTGAAAATGCCAAATAAATAGAATACCTGCATCATGGCTCTTACTATATCTTTGGAGGGTGGATCAAAATGGGGGCCAGGCAATCGCTTATTAATATCACTGCAATAACATGAAAAGCAATTTTATCATTTTAAAAAATAAAAGAAAAAGAAAAAATCAAATAATATTTGTAAAAGAATTAAAAATCAAAATCTTATTACTTGTAAACAAGTAGAACGGCAATGTAAAGATCTTCAAATGACAGATTAGCCCTTCCAGTTTGATTCTTGATCCGATTAAAAACCTTATCTGTTATTTTTATTATTTGCCTTTGCCTCCACTGCTTACCTACACAAATTGTTTAATCTACTAATAAGATCATATAAGAAAATTGTAAATACTCCTCAAAAGTAAAACCAAATAAAGCTAAAAATTAAAAAGATAATTAATCTAATTAAAATCCAAAAGGGTAATAAAAAATTGAAAGAAACCCAGAAAATGAATAACAGCTTAGCATGTACCCTGAAATTTGTCGAGGAGCTGCCCCATGGCGATCCTGAGAACGGCGTGGTTGGCAGATTGATTATCGAGGGGCAAAGAGTGGCTTGTTTTCCTTTCTGGGTCGTGACAGATACAGTATGTGTTCGCTGGGATCTTTAAATTTAAACCAGTCAGTAGCTTCTACGGCAGATAAAGCCACTTGTTTGTATTGTATTTGGAAGAGAAAGAGGAGGAATCCTCTATGCTATATTCTATAGACATTGTATGAAGTGGCCTAATCACTACGTTCCACGTTGGCAGAAAATGAGGGGAGTTTGCCATTTATAACTCGGGGATGAGAGATTCAATTAATGATATGATTTTAAATAAAGCGGTATACTCAATCTCCTTAAAAATTTATCCTTGGAGATATCAAATTTAAATGTATTTGTTTAGACTTTAGAAAACTCCTAAACTTGTGATTTGGGTTTCCTTTCGGATTTTTTTTAGAGGTAATTATATTAAATATAATTTTTTTAATTTTATTTTTAAAAATATTTTTTTATCTTTTTAAGTTTTTAAAAATATATTTTTTTTTATACTTATAATATATTTATTATATACCTTTCATATACTTATGATATACGTTTAAAAGTTGAATATTTTTAAAATATAAAATTTAATAAGTTGTATTAAAAAAAAAAAAAGATATATATGAAAATATTTTGTTTTTAAAAGTATTTGTGTAAACCTCAAATAATCGGGTTGCTTTGTAGGCCCAGCCAAGCCTATTACAGGTTGCTTTGGTGACCATTTGAAATAACAGCCCAATCCATGCAAAGCAATATTTAGACCAAAACCCAACATAACTCTTGATTTTTCTTAGCCCTGTAATGATTATGCGGTGGATCACTAAACCACTAATTCCATAATAAGGTTATTAATCTTTTAATTAAAACTTGCATTGCGTAAAAATACATTTATGTGCAGTATTAATTATAAATTTATAATTTGATAAAATTAAGTAACGCAATATAGTTAGTGATTCCATTTTATCTTTAAATCAAACCGTATTTCATTCACTAAATTAATATTTTAAAATACGTTTAACAAATCGTAATGAAATCTAATCAAATACATTTCTAATATAATATTTATATTAAAAATACATTTGATTACATTATATTATGACTCACTAAACATGCTCTTAGTGTTTAAATATTTATTTTATAACATAAAAAGTTTCATGTTTATACTCTTTAGATATTACAATTAATGTGATTTTCAAATAAATCATTTAAATTATATAAATAAACAATTATAATAAATTTATGGACATATCTAATTATCTATACACAAGACTTAAAACTTATTTTATATTACTTATAATTTTATATGGTGAGATCTTTTTTTAAAAAAAAGGCAAAAATCCAAATAAAAAGAAAGAGTTTTTATATAAACACCCAAAAAAATAAAATATTCTCATATATTTTCTCTTTTTTTTTTTAAAAAATATAACTTATTAAATTTTCTATTTTAAAAATGTTTCACTTTTAAAAATAGATATATTATAAATATAAATTTTTTTTTTTGAAAATCTAAATAGATAAAAAGATATTTAAAAAAAATTAAAAAAATTATATTTAATATAATTTTCTCTATCATTTATGCACGGAACAACACTTATTTCCTTCAATGATTTGTCGTTTTTCTACGTTTGAGTCTCAACTCTCAAGTGACTTTAATGCTTAAATTCATCAATGCATAAATATTTAACTATGCTCATTAATCATCACTTATTTTTAACTCTCACAAAATTCTATATAAAATTATTGTCATCACATTTTTGTGAAGATTTAACTAACTTTTTTAATATATTAATTAATTTTTTTCAGTATTACAAAGAAAAAAATTTAATATTGATGAAATTCGAACATGATATTAATTCTTAAAATATTCTTATTTTATCATTAAGTTAAGACACTAATTAATATATTAACTAGTCACATATAACTTTTTTTAATTATAATTATATTAGAATAAATATATATAATCTAATGGCGGTGGCCCTTATAAATGATAATTGAACAACGCCAAAATATATATGGTAACATTAAAACCTCCAAAATTTTATCATAATATACATTTTACTATTATTATTTCAAACTTAGCAATTTTAATTCCTAATAATTTTTCAATAACTATATATTTTATTCTTTATAGAATTAAACACTTTAATCTTTTAGATCAGATTACATTTTGATTCTTAAAGGTTAAAAAAATAATTACGATATAATATTCTTAAATTTTATTTTCTTTTACTAATAGTGATATAAAAATTAAAATTATTAATTTTGAAATAATATACCCTAGCACAAACATAAAAAAATAAAAAAAAATAAAAAAAAAAAAATCCAATATATAGAGGCGGCAAATGTTTTGAAGGAAGGCCATTATGGTAATTTGCTTCCACCCTAATTCCGTTCGCCTCCTATAAAAGGAGATCAAACCCAAAAATCGCTTAAGATCCACGCTTGAAATCGACCCACAAACCACCGCCAACACCGTCGCATGAAGAAACAGGTAGCTCCAGGTGGATTGGACCTTACTGGCATCAATGATGCAGAAATTGCTAGTTACCTTTACAACAAAAAGGAAATCGAATTCAGAAAGCTCATGTGGGAACTATTGAACAGAGATTGTTACAAGGGAAAACGACCACGAATAGCTACTAAGGCGAAGAAGAAAGCTTCTCCTGCCAAAAAAGGTATTGAAATCGCTGGAGATCTGAGCGAGATCAACAAAAAGAAGACGGCGGCTATGAGTTCCAAAATCAATTACGATGCCTTGAAGAAACTTATGGAGGAGACAGAGAAGAAATCAGAAAGTCCTCAAAGGAAGGAAGAGAGTGAATGTGGTGATGGTGTTATTGGAGACTACTCTGCAGATAATTCTAATGATCAGAATTACGAAGAGGAAGAGGATGATTTTGATTACAGGAATTATTAGTGCTAATTAACAATGAAAAATTAAATTTTGATTTTGGTTGATTTGGGATTTTTTTTTAATGCTCAAAGCAAATATATTATAATCTATTTTGTTTAATTCAAAAACTTCAAAATTGATCATTAATATTTTGTTTAGTTCTGGTGCCCATTTTTTCTTTAAATCCATATTATATTTCGGAAATGAAAAAAGAAAACAGATGAAATGCCGTTGTACCAAACGACATGTAAAGAAAGCAGAGAAAACTGATATGCGACAAGGGAATGACGGAAGGATTTTATGAGAATTAACCATGGTATTATATAACTGAAAATGAAAATGAAAGCTATGAAAATTTAAAAGGCCCGGCCCATGAAAATTAAGTTTTTATTAGGGAAAAATTCAAAACTAACCAAAAAATGAAAAAAAATATCTTTCACAGGTGTAAAAAATTTTATTCCAATATTGCCATATCTTTAAAATTATCTTTTATACGATAATCGCATTGCAACGTCACCATAAAGCCATATCTTTAAAATATCTTTTATGCTGTCATTCTTTTACTTGTCTGGATACTCTTGTCGGCACCATCTTTTGTCATTTCATAAGGTGTCAAATCAATTAGCAAAATGTATTTAGTCCATAATCTTCTAATTATGTGTATTACTAATAATAATAAGATAACTTCTCTTATTTCAACTTCATAAATAAAATTAGAGATTTAATTCAGTGATTTTTGAGTTGTTTCTAAAACTGTATTTCTAAAATTGTGAAATTTTATATTCAAGTATCTATTAAAATTAAATTTATAAAAAAAAAACTTCAAAAAAAATACAAAATTGAATATATGCTATTTATTCATAAGTTTTGTTGTTCCTAAAATAATAATAATAATAATAATAATAATAATAATAAAACCTCTATCTCTTAGTCAGTATTTTAACAAAAAAAAATCAGTTATTCATATTATTAAAAGTAAAAAGCTATTACAAAGATATGCAACATTTATCTAAAAAAAATGAATTAAAATATGTTATTTTTAAAGTGACCAATATATTTATTTATTTACTTAAAATTTTATAATTAGATCATATCCTCATCTTTGCAAAGTTCACATCCCCGACATAGCAAAATTTCAATTTTCAACAAGTTAACATGTATGGTATATGTTAAGTATATGTATATTTTGAAATAACATTCATTTCATGTAATTTTTGATATATGTTTTATATATATTTATATCCAATTAGTATCTAAATATATATTTCGTATAAATTTGGTAAATATTAAGTATATGTTTGATATCTGCAATTACTTTATATATATACATATTAGAAATTTGAAAAAATAATTAAAAAGATAAACTAATAGTAAATGGTATACGTATACTAAAATTTGGTATACGTTTAGTATCTGCAACTACTTTATATATACAAATTGCAAATTTTAAAATTTTAAAAATAAACTAATAGTAAATGGTATATGTATACCAAAATTTAGTATACGATAAGTATATATTTGGTTTCTGCAACTACTTTAATATATACATAGTGCAAATTTGAAATATTAAAAAGATAAACTAATAGTAAATGATATACGTATACCAAAATTTTGTATATGTTAAGTATATGTTTGGTATCTACAATTAATTTAATATATACAAATTGCAAATTTGAAAAATTAAAAAGATATATAAATTAACCGTAAATGATATATGTATGCCAAAATTTGGTGTATGTTAAATATATGTTTGGTATCTACAACTATTTTATAAGTAAATCGTATAGATATACAAAAATATAGTAGATGTTACGTATATGTTTGGTATATGCAACCACTCTATATATACACATATTGTAAATTTGAAAAAATTAAAAATATAAACTAACAGTAAATGGTATATGTAAACGAAAATATGGTATATGTTACGTATATGTTTAGTATCTGCAACTACTTTAATATATAAAGATTACAAATTTGAAGAAATTAAAAAAAATAAACTAATAGTTAATGGTATACGTATAAGAAAATATGGTATATGTTATGTAAATGTTTGATATATATATATAGTATATGTTTAATATTTGATATACATTTACTATACATTTATATATAATTGCTATATCTTTATATTTATATATTTGATACAATTTTAAAGGAAACAACAATAATAATTCTAAGCTAATTCAGTTCATAAAAAAATTTATTACTCACCTTATTGTTTTGAATTCACATTTAAATGTTAATACCTAAAAGTTAATTTATAAATGTATAAATAAATGGACAAACTAATTAAAAATATACTCATTACTCATTACTGAATAAATCCACAAAACTACCATGACTACAAGCTGACAATACAGCAAGGAATGTGACCTCATTTCTAATAAGGAGCATGCCAAAATCAACTCCACATGTCTTGTTGTTATTCCTAAATTTTTAAAAAATTAACTTTGTTGTTTTTTCTTTCAA
>CATKHJ010004766.1:0-10800 GCA_949750685.1 Vernicia montana | reverse complement strand
TTTTCCTAATATCCCCTACCTTATTTCATACAGTCAGGAGTTTGGTTTTAAGACCGATATCTGTTCGGTTCTCTAATTTTCACAATCATCATCTATATTCCCTCGCTCCTATTCCGATTACTTCCCTTAAATCTCAATATTGATAGTGAACTCAGGGTCGGGGTGTTACAGAACAGTAAATATTAAAATGAAAAGTGTGAAAGATAGTAACATACAGAGAACTGTAAGGACAGTGAAACTATTGAGCAATGAAGAACTAGCATGGTTGAAAAATGTAACTGATAAAAATGAGATTGAAATAAGAATAATTAAAAGAGAAGTTATAACAGTGAAACAAATGGAATAGACGAGTTTAACTTGAGATAGTGGATACTTAAATTGTAAATAGTTAAAAAGATAAAGAAATTGAAGATAGTTAAAATGGATTACTGATGTAGAAGGATATAAGGAACTAATCAAGATAATAATTTATGACAAAAAAGTTAAGAAAGAATAAGTAACATGAACAATTAAGAACTTTGTAATGGTCAAAGAGTAAACAATGGACTAAAGTAATCTTGAAAAAGATGTGAAAGACCTTATGAATAAAAAAAAAAGAAAAGAAATTGTGATGATTAAGGAGACCTGAATACATTTAGAAGTTACTCCGTAGGAGTTGAACATGGAGGTAGAAGGAAATATGAAATGATCAAGATTGATATGAAATAAATCAAGTGAAAAGTTATTCAACCGAATATATGCATACCTTAAGGGAAATTTGAATCGTAGAAAATACGAATACCATATGAAATGGATACATGTTATGAAAGATGATAAAATATATTAATTCCTATATGTATTAAAGATGTAAATATGGTTTAGAGAAAGAAAACGATTAAAAGCTGATACATCTCATTATCATAGGAGTGTGGTATAAAAAACTGCTTTGAACACTGTGACTACACATAATGATGTATGCCTATACATTATTCCAATTGAAACAACATATTTATAGTAAAAGGACGGAAAAGATTTGTTAGATAAATGTGAATATATTGAGAAACAAAAGACTTACAAGCTAAAGTAAGAGTTGAATAAGATAAGGCAATTGAGGAGACGAGTGTTTTCTCCTCATTATTATTATCAATGGTAACCTAACATTTGGGAAATGAACGTAGTCACCCACCCATCGCACTCATTAAAAGTATTGCGGCAAATTAAGTGGAGAAAAAGTTACTTAACAAGGAAGTTCATCAGTGAATAAGTTTAAATAGAGGTTATCTATTGTGGTATCAGGATAAATCAACTGAAGTTATTATAAGTAAAGAAGGAAAAGAGAATCGATTTCAAAAAAGATTGTTAATAATGGACTATTTGATGTAAACGTAAATAAAAGGAAAGCTACGTGTGTGCTATACATATATGATTAGATATACATACAAAACGATTATGACATCAAGTAGTAATTATATTATGCAATGGTATAACGCATAAGATTCTTGCTTCATTATACAAGGAAGTAGTGTTTCTAATTTTTTTTTTCTGTCTTTTGGCAATTTTTAAATATAACTATAGCAAAATTCAAAGAAAAGATAATCAATAGCAAAATTAAAGAAAAGACACAAGCATTATTATCTTAACTTCCTAGACTAAGAAAACCTCAGGATATAACCATTCTATTACAACAGTCATAGCATAGCTTCATAATTTCATCGTTAATAGAGAAGTTTTGATTGATTGCTTCATCAGATTCACAAGAATCTTGAGAATCATCCACAAGATGAATTTAGAGATAATAGGATGGATTGAATGTCTCATAAATTAGCAACAGGGTTTAAAATTCATTCCAGAAACGAAAATCTTCAAAATGATTTTCCTCCCAATTCTTCTTATCGGCACGGATTTTCTTGCAACCATTGACAGGAAATGTTACCTGTAATAACCTCTACTATTCTAACTAGAACATGCCCTATATGAGGAATATAATTTAGTAATTAAATAAATTTAGTAACTAATTTCATAGGAAGGCCGAACCTTAATTGAAGTGAAGAACGAAAATTTTTTATTTATACTTTCTTGTTAATTCATGTTCCATGAAATGTGTACGTGGGTGCAATTGAATTGAATAATTCTCATGTCAATAATTAAATTATGTATTTAGAAGGATGAATGTGAAATTTCTTGATAAAATGTGACATGGGTATAAAAAAATTGCCAAATTAAAAAGAAAAAAAATTGAATTATGGAGTATTAAAATGATGATAGTGGGAAGTGGATTCCACTTCCCCATTTTGCTTTGGCCGAATTCTTTAGAACATAGAAGTACAAATATATATTTTTTATTCACTTTTCCAATACCATTTTGTAGCGGACAAAATATAATAAGCCACTTAGACACCTTCCAAGAGAAGGAGTTAATTATGACCACATATTCAAACTTAGCATTTTCTATTATAAAATTTTCTTTCACTTCTCTTCTCCTTTGTCTGCCTAAAATAAACAGAATACTATTCTCATTGTTCCCTCCCCATTTCGGCTAAGGTATTGATTGAAGAAGAAAGAGATTTTTTTTCAAGTAAGTCTTCAATTAAATTTTTCTTATCTCCCAAGCTTGGTTTTTAAGTTTTTCTTTTTGTATAATTGAAATTCCTCTCTTCCCCTTATCTATTGCATTCGGCCATTATGAGGGATTAAGGGAAAACATCTTACTTGTTTAAAATTATGAAGAAATAAATTTGTCTAAGCCCAAAAAGATGATGTATGATCTTTAAAAACCAAGTCAATTGAATAAGTTAGAGTTTGTGTTGTAACTTACGGCCAAGATTGAAAATGTGAGAGTAAAATATTGTTTTATTAATTTAAATGGATTATTAGGCTTGTACATATGTATAAATGAAAATGTTTGGCTTGGATTTGATGATTGTTGGAAATAATACTTGGATTACTCCTTACATAATTGGTTGACATATGGAAGATATCCATATATTGATTTAATTCCTGTGACATTTGGAACCTGTGTAAATGTACAAGAATAATGAGTATTGGTTTGAAATTCATGAATTGAAAATATAAATTTAAATTTGTACACTCAATCCATTCGGTCAACTTATAATTTGGGTATTTGAATTGTTTAATTGCATTTAATGAAAGAAGTGTGCTTGCTTCATATGCCAAGAATAAATTGATAAATTATTTGGTATGAATAAAGTTAATGAATTAGAGTTTGAGATCTGGGCATGGTTCGGGCACCATGTGATTGCTAAATTTTGATACTTTTATTTAGTATAAATTATTAAATCCCCGTTGTAATAATGTGCATATGTTGAATTTGTAATCAAATTAAAAGTTAAAATGAATTTGATTTGGGTTTTGTATGAGTATGCATTCGGCTACTTATTGTATCTTGGAGATTATGAGATAATAATTAATATCATTATGTGTATATATTATTTATATGATAACTTGATTAAATATGAGAATTGGAAGTAATGAGTCTAGGGTTTATACCCTAAGCCATTTGGCCATTACATGATATCGTATATGAAAGTGCTTAAATGGTAATTGATATTAAATAATTAGTATGTCTTAGATATATATTTAGTAGTACTAGAAGTAGGATTGGATAGTCAAGTTGACAAACTGTTTAATGTTATGCGATTGAATGACATGAATGGTATGGTTCAACGTAGAACCTAAAGGAGATAAATGTTCTGAAGATTGAGGAGTGTACTAAAAGCTTATATTAGGAGTTAAGGAAATCAAGGTGAGTACGTTGAAACCTGACATTTCTTTAATGAAATAATTGTTTTACTTAAATTCTTTAAATGAAGCCTTCGGCCTAATTATTGATATTTAAATTCCTTCATTGAGATTATTGGTCTATTGCTATCACTTGTTTACAAGTACTAAACTGTATTCCATTGGAATATTGTAAAAGCGTTCATTTTCCATATATCGATCTTTTCACTGAAATAAATCCTTTCCTGAGCTAATGTTTCTTATTTGAAAACTCAGCATACCTTTATCGAAAAACTGTTCTCATAGTTATGTTCTTTTAAGGAACCAACTATTCTATTATAAAAATTCCATTGTTCTTCCACTGCTCATTTTTCATTGAATCTTATATGATTCATCATTGTGCACCGTTGATTCAAAATATTGGAACAATTGCATTCTTGATTCCCAGTGATCATACTGTATTACTGAAAGCAGAAATCCCCGACTAATGTGGGTATTACATCAGACTGTGTGCACACGGGAAAGCCTGCGGATAGGGTGAGCGTATCCGCCTCAGCTAGGAAGGGTGGTCCTAGCCGTGAAACCTAATCAGTCATACGCTTTATATTGTTATGAGTGAGCAAAACAATAACTCCCACTATTTACTAATATGAGTGAGCAAGGCATTAGCCACCACTCCACTGTTCACATTAAGAAGTACTCCGCTTCTAATACTGTGAATTCTGCTAAAATGATATTATCGAAACCTGACTGTTATTGACCATTGTTATTGTTGCTGATCACTATTATTGAATCTTGATTCATATTGACCATCGATATTGAATCCCGACCGTTATTGATCATCATTTTTGAATTCTCATTGTGTCTTATATATTGTTACAAAAATATTCTAACATTGAATCCAAATCATCATCAATTATTGAAAAACTGTTTCTCCTCCACTATTCATTGGAACCTTAATATTTGACCCCAACTGTTATTGAGCACTGGAAAATTTCTTTCTTCTATACAGTTATATTGGAAAAATAATACCTTTATTGTTATATATATATATATATATAAATATAGATATATTCAAACACTATTTTATATTCTTTGTAAGTACTCACTGAGCTTCGCTTACACCCCTACAATGTTTTATTTCAGGTTTAGTAGTAGACTTAGCAAGTGAATCTCAAGTATCTATCTCTACTTGAGATTACTTCGCTGAATGTGAGATGATTACATATTACCATTTGGGTAAATCATTTAGAGCTCTATGGATTGCTAGGAGTTAATATTGTGATAATTAATTGAATTGCATTCTGTGTATGGCTTATTTATATGTTAATGTGGATACAGAAATCGATATTTGATACAATGTGATGTGATTAATGATGATTGAATACTGAGAAGATTTGTATTGATCTACACGAAGTTAAGGATATAGAAGTGTTTTATTTGGAAGTGCTCATTTAACGCAGGTTGTGAGCCTGGAGTATTGTTATAATTGTAGCTGTTATGCTGTCAAATTGAAATAATTGTTAAGGCTCACGAAAATTTATGGTTTTCATTATATCGTAATATTGAATAAGTGGGTTCTATGAGTTGTTGGTACCGTTATGGATACCCATGCCCTAGGACCGTCACATCGCCAAAGGTGGGATGTGACATTACCAAAGAGCATTAGATTCTTCAAGAGGCCATAATTTAAGTGGAGCAACACTGTTCTTTCCATATATAAAGTGCTAGAAGAAAATAAATCTCTACAAATCGAGAGGGGATAAGATTTATAAATAAAAATTTAAAGAGACACAGTTAATTGAGTGTTTGAACGGTGATAGTTAATAACTGTATATGAGTGATAGACAACAATAATAAATCTGAAAGTAGGTATTGTTTCTTGAGTCATACCTCTCAGTTATGAAAAGAGAAAGTTATCCTATTGTTTGAGAGGTTTGAATCATGGTAAAAATTGCTTATATGAGGATTAGTCCTAATATGACGCTACAACTGAGTAATACATTTTAGAAGATAGAAGGGTTGAATCTCCACAGTAATATGATAAAGATGAAAGAAATACCTTAAAAATAAAGGAATTCTTGGGCCACAGCCAAAAATAAATTCATAGTGAAGTCTATAAAGGCGTAATTTCTAAGAAAAGGATACTCAGAAAGAATTGCTAGTTCTCGAATGAATCCAGATCTATATTATCATATGAGAAAAGATTGATATTCAAAGATTTGTTTAATGGTTAAATCATGAAAATTTTTCTGAATAGTGTTGACTCAAAGTCATTATAAAGAAAAGAACTAAGTCCAGAAAAGGGGCGAAGCAAAGAAGGCTATAAAACTTAAGAGAATAAAGTGAAAAAGAAATTGATAGAGTTAAAAAGAAAATTTTAAAAGCTTCAAGAAGAAGTTAGAAATTCGGTTGTGATATCATTGACATACTGATTATAAATTTGTAATGGTTTAATTGCTCTCTTATTTAAGTAATTAAGGATGTGATAAAACTTATTCCTGGAAATTGATCATTTTGGAAAGAACAGTCCATCATGACTGTAAGATAGATACATCTGATACAATTATAGAGATCTTTTCTGCCAAGGAGGAAAACTATTTCTTCCTATATGTTTGAAAAAAAATGAGTTTAGCTAAGAAAATTAGAAGAAAAGAGAGTCCTGAACTATCCTGTTAACTAAAAATGGCATACTCCGTAATGAATGAACTAACTATAAAGAAAGAATTCCAATTAAAGAACTCAAATAGATCAAAGGACGAGAGTATCCGAATGACTTATATTTTATTAGATACAACTCTTGAAAGAAAGGATCATACCATGAGAAGATTATTAAAGATATTGAAATACTAAATGGTAATACTAATCACCTCAGCAGGTAAGTGCTAAAAACAATGGATAGAGTGAAGAAACTGTTAAAAGTATGGAAGAACCATGCTACAAAAGTGTATGAATGATTTAAGATAAATTGAAATAAGAAATTCATCTTGATTAATTGTACATATGATAATAATCAAAACACGGTATTGAAAGAAAGTGATATTTTCAAATTTATTGAATAAAAGTCAATGTTTAGTACTTTACAATACAGGAGTTATAAAAGAAATATAGAGATAAACTATTCATACAATTTGTTAAAAACAATGAGATTATATACAAAGTAAACGATATAATATAAACTGGTAGCTCACTTATTGTTCTAATTTATGGATATTAGAGAAATATGAAACGAATCCATCATAAGTATTAAAAGCTTTTGAGATACCAAAGTCCTGTCATCTAAGACAGGAAAAGGAAAGCAAGAATTGAAACGAAAAGCAATAACTTAGTGAAGTTAATGGTAAAAGCAAAGTGTTGAAAAATGAAATTGAGAAATTATTGAAAATATATTACAACCATGGTTTTAATTGTTTCTTCAATAATCAACTAATTCATTAAAAATTTGAGGACGAATCTTCTTAAGGGGGGTATAATGTAATACCCTAGATCAATGTAATCCTTACAAATCATTAATGATGCCATAGAGAGACAATTTAGTTGATTAGTGACCAAATATGAGCTTGGATATGTTCGGTTAAATGTGTGTAAAAATTTTTCTTTTACTGTGATATTATAGTACATAAGTATTCATAAGAATGTGATTAATGAAAATAAGTTTAATAAACTGTATTGATATCGGTTACAATAATGTACACTGTAAAAAGGGGTAAAACAATCATTTCACAAAAACTATCAAAATGACAAGCTAACTGTACATGAATATGTGAAATAAAGCGTAAGACCCAACTATATGTTAAAATGGCCGGCCCAATGTGAAAATACAAGGGAAAATTATGCTTGAAATTATGTGAAAATAATAAATTAGAGAAATTAATGAAAGTAGACCCCACAATTTTTATTAGTCAAATTTACTACATAAATAAGAAAATTTCTTGGAATTTTCCTATCATTAAAAATATGTTCATATTTATCCATATATAAATAAATTTTGTAAATTCAAAATTAGCTAAAATATACTAGCCATTGGATAATCCTTAGTAAATCTCCACTATCTATTCCATTAAAACTTATCCAAACACATTAAAATTACCTCATTTCTATCATTTGTCAACAAGAAGAAACTTCTAGTCTATTTTTTTCAAGGAAGGTCGGCTACCCCATGGTGTCCATCACCAATCCATGAAACTTCAAGGTAAATACTAAAACTTATCTCCAAATTTTATTTTAAGCATGGATAGTTAGATTTTTAAGTTAAAACTTCACAATTTCTTCCTCTTCTCTTCCCTCTATATTTCGGCCTACACTAGGATTATTGGGAAAAATTAATTATTTATATTTCTTAATATTTATGGGTGTATTATGAAGCTAATTGTAAGAATTAATGAGTTAATTGAGTTTAAATTGTAAGATAGAACTTAATTTGATTATTGAACTTGAATTGGGAAACCTAAATTTTTGAATTGAGAAACACCCATACTGTCTACTTAGAGGCCGAATTTTGGGAAGTGTAAAACATGAAAGTTGTAGATTTTTATTTTAAATATATTCTCATGAAAGGGTTTTATGAAATTCTTAAAGAGTAATGAGATATGTCTCTTGTGAGTGAACTGAACTGGATTTAGGAATTTCTGGGTAACCCGAAATTGTGTGACCCTATAGAAGATGTTATGAATAAAATTTGGAGATATCCAAAATATAAAAGTTGTAGGTAAATGTCAAAAGTATGCACCTATAAAAGTAATTTAAAATATTTAGTGCGTACAAAGATAAATCCCATTTGAATTGAAACTGATACTGTTCATAGATTGAATTGGCAGTCCGAATTAGAGTAGCCCAAACGATGGATTTAAAGAATGAATTAGACCAAGAATAAAAAATGAAAAATGATAATTAATATGTTTAGGAACTCCTTGTAAAAGGAAACTTAAATTAGATATATATATTTTGAGATATGATCTAGTGAAAGTGATAAGGTATAGAGATTCTAGCAATCCAGCATCATTGACAAACCTGAGAATATATATCTTGAATTAAGGATGATAGAGACAGAATTATAAGAAACTGAAAAATATTATAATAATAATTGATATTTTTACAATTAATCCACAAAAGGGCTTAACAAAGTTCCAAGTATAGTATGAGAAATAGAGCTTGCTTTGTAACTGACTCTGTATTTGGATTCAAATTATAAACTGAATTGAATCTTCTGATTTGAGGACTTTAAAGATAGAAAAAAGTTAAACTCAAAACATAATAAATATTTCTTAATGTCTCTAGTAACTCTAAGTAAAAGGAAATTCCATTTGAAAGTTTAAATCATGAGTTATACTCAAAGAAGTATGATAGGGTTAATCTGCCCTATAACAGAAACTTAATTGAATTGAAATGGCCACTAAGTTTTCTATGAATTGAATTCTAATTTCAATTTTGGATATGTTGTAAATGTATATGTCTAGTTTAAAATACAAAAATAATAAACTCATTTGGATTAGTAAATCATGAGAAATGATAGAAACAAGTTAACATCATCAAGTGAGTTAATTGGGCGATAAGTGAAAAAGTAATATTTCAAAGTTGTTCATTGTAACTTAATAAATTCTACATATATGTAAACAATGAATAAGTAAGTAGCGAGAATGATGAGTAATGAATTGAATATGATTATTCAATATGAATCTAATGTGAAAATATATTGAATTGCTATAAAGCAAACAATGAGAATTATAGATATACTTCCAGGCCATCCGGCTAGTAATTGGAAAGGTAAATAGAAACGTACTTCAGATTAATATATGTGCATATATATGCTAATGTGTATAGTGAATTGCATCAATATTCAATAATTAATATGTCTTAGATGTAAACTTAATAGTAATAGAGATAGAATTAGAATAGTCAAATTGACAAGATATTTAATAATCTTCACTTAAATGATATAAAGGAGATGGTTCGATGTAGAACATAAAAGAGAAAGATAAGGAAGTTGATTCGAAAATTGAGGAACATCATTGCCACCTATATTAAGAGCTTGTGTTAGGATCCAAGGAAGTCAAGGTGAGTATTTTGAAAATCTTATATTTCTTTAATGAAACAAATATTTGAGAAATTCATTTCAATGAGGCCTTTGGCCTATTTACTGTTGTTTGAATCCATTCATTGAGGCCTTCAGCCTACTTACTACTATTTGACTACCAGTACTAGAACTTAGGGGTGAGCATTTGGTCAGTTTGGTTTAAAATCGAACTGAAATAATCGAAATTATGTTTTCTTCAAACCGAATTGAACCGAACTTTTTCGGTTCGGTTCATTTTTTGGTTTGACTGTTTTTTTCTTTTTATTATAATAAACTATATATATATTTATTAATAATATATTATATATATATAGTAAAATTAATATATATAATATAATATATTGTATATATATATATATATATTAAAATTTTGGTCGGTTCGGTTCAAACCAAATTTTTTTAGTAAAAATCGAACCGAATAGAAATTTAATTCGGTTTATTATTTTAAAAACAGAACCAATAAAAAAACTGAACCGAATTGAACCAAATCGAACCAATTGGTTCAGTTCAGTTTTTCAATTTCGGTTCGGTTTTACTAACCCCTACTAGAACTGTACTCAAATTGAACATTGTAAATGAGTTTACCTTTTACATAACAATCTTCTCATTGTAATGAATCCATTCTTGAGCTAATGTCTCTCATTTGAAAACTCAGTGTATCCTAATTGATAAACCATTCTCATAACTATGTTCCTTTAAGGAACCAATTGATCTATTCATAAAAATTCCATTGTTTCTACAATTGATCATGTTTCATTAAATCTTATATGATTTGTTATTGTGTACTGTTGATTCATAATATAGAAAAGCTTGCATACTTGATCCAAAGTGATCATACTGTATAACTGAAAGCAGAAATTCCCATATGATGTGAGGTAACACATCAGTAATGTGCACATGGTAAAGCCTATGGGTAGGGCGAGCGTACCCAACCCTAGCTAAGAAGGGTGGTCCTAGCCATGAGATCTGATCAATCTCGCGCTACTGATACTGTATGAGGGTGAGCAAGA
>CATKHJ010004732.1:0-28040 GCA_949750685.1 Vernicia montana | reverse complement strand
AGTATGCTCATCCATCTTTTGTTGTAGTTTGTCTCCAAATTCTCTCGAGTCTGGCAACACCTCCTTTTCTAAGGACCACCAAGAAGATGCTTCATCGAACACCACATCTCTTGAAGTGTAGCACCTTCCACTTGTTGGGTCGTAACATTTCCACCCCTTTCTCTAGCTGTCGTATCCCACAAAGATACATCTAATAGCTTTCTTGTCCAACTTTCTCCGTAAATGATCAAAAACAAATACATAACTTACACAGCCAAATACTCGAAAGTAGCTTACAATAGGTTTCATATTCCATAGTTTCTCAAAGGGTGAAACAAATCCTAATCTTAGTTGAGGAAGTATGTTGATCACAAAGGATGTAGTCTTTACTGCTTCAACCCAAAACCTTCCTAGTACATTCTTTGCATGTAGCATACTTCGACAAATTTCTGCAAGATACCGGTTCTTTCTTTCAGCTACACCATTTTGTTGTGATGTGTTGGCACAAGTGGACTGATGATGTATTCGGCATTCCTGTAGGTATTGAGAGAACTCGCTTGAGTTATATTCTCCCCCGTTGTCTGTGCGCAAGCAATAGATCTTCTTTCCCACTTCTCCTTCAACTGACTCTCTGAACTCTTTAAACTTTGAGAATGTGTCAGATTTTTCTTTCATAAAGAAAATCCATACAAATCTAGAGAAGTCATCAATGAATGTCACCATGTACTGCATACCGCCAATTGATGGTTGTTTAACAGGCTCGAACACATCAGAGTGAACTAACTCTAATGGTTCCTTTGCTTTAAACTTCAATTCTTCTTATCGCAGTTGGTGTGCTTTACCATACTGGCATCCTGCACAGACCGTTTCTATTCGCACGTCAAGTTGAGGAAGCCCTTTAAGCATCAACTTTTTCACCATCACACTTAGTTTGGAATAGCTAACATGACCTAACTGCATGTGCCATAGATATGTTGTCTCATTTTATCTTGTCTTGTTTACATATGCAGACTCTGTTGACATCACATAGACTGACTCCAATTGACACCCCTCCATTGTTGGTTTTTTTGAGATTTTGAGGTCACGATACACCTTCACATCTTGAGGACCGAGCAAGACATAGTGGCCTGATGATGTCAATTGAGCCACAGATAGCAATTTTTTCTTCATTCTTGGGACATGATAAATGTCTTGAAGTGGCACTTGGTTAGAATTATATCGAGGCGTAATTGTCGTCTTACCGATGTGAGCTATCAATAACCTTGAGTTGTCGGCTGTCACCACCACATGACTTCCCTTATACTTAGACAGGTTTTGTAACTTCTGTTTATAATATGTCATATGATTTGAGCAACTTGTGTCTACGATCCAGTCATTCGCATAATCAAACCACTGTAGTGTTGTTACCGTGAGAGCTAATTCTTCTTCCTTCGTAGTGAATAATCCTTCGACATCCCAACCATCTTCAGTATTCTCTTTAGAACTGGAAGTAGCAGTGCTACTCTCAGCAGTCTTTTTTTTGGTCCAACAATCTTTCGCCATGTGTCCCATCTTCCCACAGTTGTAACACTCACCATTGAACTTTCTATTATTATTGCTATGATTTTTCGAAATTCCCCCTAGATGAGAGCCTCCCTTTCCTTGATTACTTTTCACCTTGTCACCATCATTTTTCGACCCACTACTAGTGTGCCGCTTGACTATGCTTTTGTTGCTGTAGAGCACTTCCTCCTCACCCTTCAGCGAGAATCTTCCCATTTGCTTAGCCATAGCTTCCTGACCCGTAAACACATTTTTAAACTCAACAAATGATGGTTGTGTCGGCCATCCCTAGATAATGACAACAAACCCTCGGTATTCGGGTCTCAAACCATGGATAATTATTTTCTTTATCTTGGTTTCCCCAATAGGAGCTTTCAGATCTAACTTTGAAATTTTGTGGCATGTTGACTTCACCTTGTGAAAGTACTGGGCAATTGTTATGTCATATTGTCCCATTGATAGTAGCTCATTTTCGAGAAGTTGCAATCTTGTATCATTTCTCTTTGAAAATAGTGTAACAAAAATGTCTGATGCTTCCTTCGATGGTTGGGCATATCGGATGTGCTCCAACATTTCTTCTTCAATTGTGGTCTTTAAAGCAAACATTGCTTTGCCTGCTTTAATTTTTCACTTTCGCAAGATGCCATTTGCATCTTCTGCCGGTTGTGTAACTTCACCACCACTGACAATCTCCCAAAGGTCTTAACCTTGTAGGTAAGACTCGATACATGTTGCCTATGTGTTGTAATTTTTGTTGTTGAACTTATTGATTCCTCCAACTACTTGAAGGTCACCCATAACTATTTTACCTTCAATAGTATTGTATAGGTGAATAGTGTGCGAACAATTGTACTAAAAATTTCACCAAAAATTTTCCAGGTAATTGGAGGGGTCACAAGAGGTCTCACTTAAAAACCAATTACCTTAGGCTCTTATTGCATTTTTGACAGAATTTTCCTAGACATGAAATAAATAGTACAAAATATCACTTCAACTATCCCAGCAATAGCTATTAAATACCCAACAAAAGTTCCAAAAAAAACTTTTTTGATGTGAAATGTCAAACAAGGCTGCAATCACATAGCATATTAAGACTTTTAAGAGAACTTACAACCATGAGCTCTGATACCAAATGTTAAATAAGTAGAATACAAAACTCTAATTATCACAAGAAGAAGAAAATAAAAAAACACTCTTTAAAGATAACTCACAAAAGCACTACTTTAGCAAAGCTTCTCTTATTTAGCACTTAGCCTTTTTTTTTTTTTTTCCTTCATAAATTACAAGGTTTGAAAGCTTGGGTATTTATAGTAAACCAAATGAAAACTACACCACACACATAATTAAACTATAATAATTTATGATCACACAAACATATTGTATCTAACTTTAATTTTAAACATGTTGTACCTAGCTTTATTAATTTCAAATATATTATATCTAACTTTGCTATTGTAAGCAATTATATCATCAAATTAATATTATTTGACTTTAGATTATGCTAGGAATTATTTACGGTGGGCTTGATTTTCAACAGTGTGTGTCTCCTTATCCGGAAGTTCTGAGGAAATTGTTCAGTACGTGATATTCAATTGGTTTAAAATTCAACCAATTCCCAAGAATTATCCTAATACTCTTCAAGCATCTTTTTATCAAAATTAGGCTAGCCTAAATTTGTTGGAAATCTAGGCGCCCCATGGCGATTATCGGTTGCGAACCCTATTTCAAACTAATATGAGCTTTAACTCCATAGATTCTATTAATAATAGTCCAACAGGAGCCTATAGTTAATTAATTTGCCCATGCCTTAAATCATCCCAACAAAACTATTATTGTCAACTTTTGATTGAATCCACTCAATGTATGTTTTGATTGTTGTTTCAAGACTAAGCGGTTATTAATTAGTGCTCCTTCAAATGCTAATTAAATCCAAGGTGTTTGGTTATAAGAAGCAAACGAGCGGTTGCTTTCTCAATTTGTGAGCTTTTGAAGCAATGCAGGATTTAGCTTTAAACATTCATATATTTTTATTTATACCTACTTAAATATGTCGTCATATTTTTTTTCTTGAAGTGATTAATCCCTTTTGTTTTTCTAATGGACTTTTTAAAATTTATTATATTAGTGTCTGAATAATTTTTTTAATCTGATAAGTTTTTCAATTTATAAAAATAATTTCATATAAATATTTTTAACCACTTTCCGTTCATCAGAGTGTTGACTTACAATTTTAAAATCTCAAAGATTGGAGAAATGACAAGAAAAAAAAATTTATAAGTTATTGAATACTAAAATAAGATTTTAAATAGAGCTGGAGAGTTACAAATTAAGAGAGATGAAAGTTGCAAATGAGCACTCCGGTGACCGGAAAATGGCTAAAAGCATTTATATTAAATTATTTTTGAAAATTGAGAAATTTATCGGACTAAAAAATTGTCCATACATCAAAATAGTAAATTTTAAAAAGTTTAGATATTAATTTTTTTTTATTTGTTTTTTTAACTTATAGTTTGTCTTTTTGTCAAGTCTTTATTTTTTTTTATGTTATTTTCAATGTTAATTTATTTTTTTATGGCCATTTATTTTTGTACTGTAATATCACAAATCAATTTTTGCATAAATTTATCTTGAATTCAAATTTTAATTGATGTTAAATTTACTAAATGGAAATAAGTGATTATTGCCATAATTAAAATTTAACTTCAACCCATCTATAATATGAAGCACTTCACCATTTAGTATTAGATCAATGAATTTGCTCCGGGCGAATAAAAAATTCTTTCCTATTATTCATTGATGTATAATATGTTACCACTTACCACCACTAGAGGATTTAAGTTGAGGGGAAAATGTTAAGTATAAATTATCACATAGATTACCTACAAACACGTTAAATTTTTAATATAAAAATACTTTTAAGATTGATTTTCTCAAATCAACTAGCTTTAAGATTGACTCTCTCAAATTTATATTAATTATCAACAGAAAAAGGAAATAATTAAGTACACTAATATCCTTTTTTTCCTGGAGATGCTATTTTTATGTTGATCGAGTGTAACAGTTTGGTTAGGTGACCTACTAGCTTGCAGTGCTAGATTAAGTTACCACGTCAACCACATTGACTATAAATAAAAGTGGAAAGTAGTTTACAAGGTCTAACTAGTTACTATCTAAATAACTTGGACTAACCATTTTAAGCCGGGTTGAGTCTTAAAACAGCAAGTTATTTGGGATCAATTTTGGACTAGACCGTTACAAATGATATCATAGTCACCTTAAAAGCAGATTGTGCAGAGCTAGTGGGCTTATAGGGAAAGGGCTATCCGTGGAACAGAGCACGAGATAGAGCCGTTCAGGGCACTAGCAAACCACAATATCCAAGGCCAATTAGGGCTACACTAGTGGCCTGAGTCCAATTGTAAAATATTAGCCAGCAGAATTGCGGCGAGAACATCACATTTCAAAAGAGATGAGAAATGTAACAGCCTAGTCAAGTGAAACCGAAACCATCTCAACTATAAATGAAAGTGGAAAACGATTTATAAAATCTAACTAGTTTCTTTCTAAATAACTTGAGTTAACCATTTTAGGTCGGGTTGAACCATAAAACAACAATTTATTTAGAATTAGTTTGGAGCCAGACCATTTCACCGGATGTATACTGTAAGAGTACTGAAGTCATTCCATAAATTAATGTATCCTTTGGAATATCTAGCTGAAATTGAAATTGGTAGTGTGAAGTACAAATATACGACTGGTTGGATTTGCTGGATTGTGATTTTACCCCTGTACGGCCGCCTGTTTTGAGGCATATACGAATAAGGACGCACAGGCTGGGATTATTTATTTCAGACCATAACCTTCCAAGAATCAAGTGGGTCTGCTCCATAACCATAGCTGTTGCATAAAAAGAAAGAATGAGAAATATATCAACACAAGCCAATTGAGCAAAGCCATGTGAGGACCTTGCTGTGGGATCCCATTACTTTGCTCTATAAATAGCAAAATCCAAATTCCAGAATTTCCCAAGTCCTATATTCTTTTATTATTTTCAACATTAGTCATGGGTATTCATTTGCCATCTAAAATTTTTAGTGCTAAGCAAATTCTAAAAAGACAGACTCTTCCCAGTACTAGAAATCAACCTGCAGCAGATGTTCCTAAAGGCCATATTGCAGTATATGTTGGAGAATTTCAGAAGAAGAAGCGTTTTGTAGTTCCAATTTCATATATAAATCATCCTTTGTTCCTAGACTTGCTTAATTGTGCTGAAGAAGAATTCGGATTTAATCATCCAATGGGTGGTCTTACAATTCCTTGCCAAGAAGACGTATTCATTGATCTCACTTCTCGATTACAAACTTCATGATGAAAAATGAAGAAATTAAATAATTTTTTATACATTTTTTTTTTCCTTTCTTTCATTTCCTTGTGAAGACAAGAAAGGATTGTAGGTACTCATGAATAGAGTTTTTCATATAGTTAGTGGGAGAGAAATGTAAAATGATCTTTTTTTTTTTTTTTTTTTTTTTTTGAGAAATGGTATGAGTTTCAAATATATATATATATATATATATATATATATATATATATATATATGATCAATGTAGTACCAAATAATCCCATCTAATTAACATGTGAGGCGGATCATATTTTATGCATGTTTCTCTTATTCTTGAAAGAAAAAAAAAATCACATGTTTTTCTAGGTAAAACTTTAGTTAATATTGATCTAAAATATTTGTCTAACTAAAGTAAGGAAGCATTTGAATGCACACAATGCTATATATGTATACTATAATGTGAACTGTTTTTTTAGAAAATTTTATGAGTTATTCCTATTTAAGGAGCATAACCTTAATTTCTTGGTTGGTTTGTCTTTTCAGATGTCATTGTTTTTAATGTGTTTTCATATTGGACCACTTTGAGTTATTGGTGCATCAAATTACATATCAAATTAAATATTAAAAAAACTTTCAGATTCAAATTCATTAATTTATTAAGAGTTTTGAATCGACTTACTCATGATATTGCATTTTCTTCTCAAAAACTTAATTCAATATTTATATTAAAATTATAATTTTATTAATTTAAATTGAGAGGAATACAGACCAGTAAGATCAAAACCAAAATGGGTCATATTTGAATAGGAAAAATTGCACAGTTGGTATTTGTACTTATTAAAATATGCTAACTTTTTTTTTTTTTTTAGACTATTTTTTTGTCCAATTAATTGTTCAACTACAAAAAATAATATCATTTAAGTGTTTTTTTTTTCCCATTTCCCAATCACCAAAGTGCTGACTGTGAAAATTAAGCTCAGTGCACATAGCTAACCTCGTAAAATGACAAAAATAACCTTTCATCTCTCACTTCTCTCTCTCTCCTCTCATCCCGTTCCTTACTCCTCTCTCATATGCCTATACCATATGTCCCAACCTCCAAACTCGAACCCAAACCCAATCTCACTACCACCGCTTCCTCCACCGCAAGCCAACCAATCACCGAATCAATAGAAAATAAAAAATATAAAGAAAATCAAAATAATAAATAATAAAAAACGCAAGTTACTTGGATCGCGAACCGAAGATGAAGGAGCAGCAACCTTGGTGGACCAATTGGTGAATTCCTTGGCTTCAAGAATGAAGATGGCAATGGCAAATGGCCCTGAGATCAGCACACAGTGATGGGATTCATTAATTGTCTGGCTTACGATGGATCGTGAAACGAGGATGAAGGAGCAACAACCTTTGTGGACCGATTGGTAAATTTCTTAGCTTGAATGGCAGTGCTTAGCTTCAAGAGTGAAGATGACAATGGTAGGTGGCCTTGAGATTGGCGCATAATGATGGGATTGCGGTGATGGCAGTGGTGGTGGGATTAGGTTTGGGTTTGGAGGTTGGGATGGTAAGGCATATGAGAGAGGAGGAGTGAGGGAAAGAAAGGGCATAGAGGAGAGAGAGAAGGTTATTTTCGTCATTTTACAAGGTTAGCTTTGTGCATGTAGACTCAATTTTTGCACAGTCAGCACTCTCATGATTAAAAAGCGCATAATTCAACAATTGATCGGATCAAAAAATTAATCTAAACACTAAAATAATATATTTTAAAAAGTACATTAACCAACGATGCAATTTTCCTATTTGAATATGTTATGTTAACGAGTCACGGAGTTGACATCAATAGAGGGATCATTTGGACTCAAATTATTAAGATTTTAAACGGTTATTTATACTCTATATCTATATCTATCTATCTATTTATACTATATATAAAAATTTCTTAATAATAAGAAGTAAAATTTTTAAATTACTCATTAAGAACATAATTTTTAATATAAAAGATAAAAAGAACCATCTTATTCTTAAATTGATTGGTTTAGTATATTTTTAACTAAAATTATTATTTTATTATCTTTTATATCCTAATTAAAGACAAAGTCCATTAAAAAGATAAGAAAAATCCTAATACAAATAGAAATTGTAATTCTAATTATATTTTAATTTATATTTCAACAATAATTATAATAAATACTTTCAATATAAATACATGTTCATAATATCATTTTTTCCCTTATATTCGTATTTGTTTTACAATATATATCAATCTCTCATATTCATTTAAAAAATAAATCTCTCAATATTCGACATGATATATTTTTTATGATTCTTTTATTAGTTTTAATTTAATTTTCTTCGTTTTTATACGTTAATGGTTAACTTTATATTTATATATTTGTTCGTATAAATTAATTCTTCCAATTTAATATTTTTTGTTAGTTTTTAGTTTAAATTTATTTGCTTTTATATGTTAATGACTTATTTTTATATTTATATATGATGCATCAAGTTTACATGCATTCCAATGATATTTATTTTTTTCTATTAATTTTTTAGGCAAATGATCATTTAAAGTTTACTACCATTAATGTTTATACATGTTAAGAGCTTAATTTTATATTTATGTATGTGTTTATATAAATTAATTCTTCTAAGAAATATTTTTTTAAACATGTGTGGGTGTGATTAATAATATTAATAATAGTAGTATAGATATATGATGTATTAAATTTATGTGTAGTCCAAAGTTTTATCTTGAATATTTTGATATTTATTTTTTAATTATTATTTTTTGGGTAGATGATAATTCACAATTTACTACCATTAACAAATTTCAAATTTCACAAAAGAATGAAATATTTTTTATTTAAAAATAAAAGGTATTAAAATTATTTTATTTTTATTAGTTGAAATCTTAAAACAATTCTAACTCATATAAACTTCTATTTAAATTTTCACAAATTGTTATCCTTATCAATTAATTATTATTATTATTATTATTATTAATTCCAACCCAAAATTAATTTGAAAATATAATATATGATTGTGTATCTTATTTTACTTCAAACTTATATTTATATTTTAAATGTCTGATATTTTAAAATTTATATTAATTATTAAAAATTATATAAAATCATGCGTTCAAAATTTATTTAAATAACCTGCAACAGATGTATGAAATTTACTAGTATATATAAAAATCTCTTAAAGGTAAAACTTTTAAATTGTCCAAAAAATACTTGATATTCAATGTAAAAGACAAAAAAAAAAAAAAAAAAAATACATTCTCCTTAATTTGATTGGATCAAAAAAAATTATTTTATTTAAAATTAAAATAAATATATAAATTAATCATTTTATTAATTAATCGTCCTTATATTGATTGGATTGATATAATATTATAGTTAGCTACTCATATTTCTAATTACATACAAATTTATATTTTTTTATTCCAACAAAAATCATAAGAAGTAGCTCTACTAATATAAATACATCGTTCTATATATTGTAATTTTTTCAATCATTATTATATCAATTATTTTTATTTGTTGAATTTTTTTATTCGTATGCTTTATTTCAAAGATATGGTATGCTTCTTTTGTATTTTATATAATATAGTATAATTTGATTTATTTTTTTTTATGCATATTTATAGAGAACAAATTTTATATTTATTACAATCAATTGTTTGTTATTAATTTCTTAGAGTTACATAAAAACAAAATACTAGAAATGTAATAACCCAAATTCTATATATGTTTTAATACATATACTATATTATGTATATACTTATGTTTTAATATGTACATATACTATGTGATTTATTATATCTTATAATATACGTTATTATATGTTTTAATATATGTTTAAAAAAAAAAAAGAAATATGCAAAACGAAGAGATCAAAGAAGGTAGAAACGGGATGAGAGTGAGAGCAGAGAGAGAGAGGAGGCAATCAACGACAACTCCGACCAACTCTGAGCTGCACCGCCATCACCAAATCATTGCCCAACATTCGACGACTAGCTTGACATCAGAACCGGCCATAATCTGTGGCCAACGACAGCGCACGCAGGGCACCAAGTGTTGCAGGCACCATGGGTTTTTTAGGTCGATTCTGGCCATTTCTGGCGACGAAATCCACAAAATTTTATACCGTTGGACTCCTTATAAATAGAGCTTCATATTAATATCGGTCTTGCCCCCTAAAAGTCACTGGAATCGGAGATCAAAAAATGAATAACCGAAACTTTGAGCCCCGATCTCCAACTAACGGCGGGGAATGGCTACGAGTAGAGGGCATTTTTGAGTTCATGGTATCAAGACGAGCAAGTAGGTGTAATTCCCGACCTCAGCTCCACCGTCCACGACGGTGTATGATCGGACAGTGGCGGTGCGTGGTCGATCGGCGGTAGCTCTTACGACAGCGCATGGATCGAATTCCAGCGACTTCATTTCGACCCTCTCGACGTGTTTCAAATGCTAGTTTGATCGTATTTTTTCTTGGGTAAACTCGAAACCCTCACTTTTCAGTTTAAATGTTAATTTTATTGGACCGTTTAATTGTCGGGAGATTGAATTAATTGTATTGACTTTATTAGAATTACATTAGTGAATTTATAAATTAATATGAATTTTTATGAAAAGAATAAAAATAAATTTATATGAGATTATTATTGTAATAATAAAAATCTGAAATTGAATTTATATAGTTAATGGAATTAATTTGATTAAGATATATATTATTATAAATTTTAAGAAATCAACGAGAATAAATTTAAATGATTTTATTATTATTTTAATAGAAATTTTAAATGATTTTATTGCATTGGAGGTCCGGGTTGAATCATAATAATTTGTTGGATAATTTAATTAAGATTTGTTGATTGTGATAGGGAGATTAGTCCAGTTTTAGAGAAGATACTATTGAATTTTCGATAGAAGTTTAGAAATAGATAGTAAAGGAATTGTATTATAATCTCTGATAAATATTGATATATTTTTAGGATGAGATTCTATTGGATTAAAAAGGATATGTTAATAGATGCTAGAATCAATTAGTTGATAATTGAATTGGAAATTTTATGTGTAGACAAAGGTGAGCCAAAGATTTATTGAATTACAAGAAAATTGAAGTGAATTGAGAATAATTAAAAGGATAAAACGAAAGAAGTAAGTTATGAATGCATACCCTCCTAGCCCGATTTGATTGTTAATAACTTCCTATTTGAGTTCATTCATTTTATTAGCCTAATTTGTCTGATTGTCATTGTTCATTGATATTGCTATTGCTATTGAAACTATGTTTATAGAAAACCTAATTGTTTCATTGCTATTTACCTTTGTCATTGAATATGATGTGTAATAAAACTCTCATCTAATGGGGGAAAATCCATTAGACCTTATGCACATGATTATACCTTACCTAGAGAGGGCAGTACCCTAGATGTGTACTTAAAAAGATGCACTTTAAACACATGTCTTACCTGCAGAGAGCAATACTTTAGGCCTGTATTTATAGAAATGCACGTTAAATATATAGTGACCGTGGGATGGTGGTACAGTCCCGCCCATGAGATGATTGACGTATTAAAATGAGTAATTGATTGATTGATTGATTGTTCTATTACTACACCATTTGCCTTTGATGCTTTCTTTCATAACACACATATTTATTGTTTATTGATTATTAAACCTTGATATATTTGACATGTATATGTTCTTGTGACCCATTGATTGATTTGTTCCTATAAACCATTGTACTTGTATTTGTTAACCGTTTGGATACCTCATTATTCATATGCATTCGTAAACTTGCTGAGTTGACGGCTCACGACATCGTCTATAGATCCAGGTTATAATTTGAAGAGTATAAAAGACAGAGATTGATTGGAATTAACTAGAAACTTCTTGATCATTCTTCTCCATCAAGAAGTACAATGTATATATTTATGTTCTGTTAAGATTTAATTTTCTATATGTGAATATTAAAATAATGAATGTTTATATTTTTTCATTGCTCCATAGAAATTGGAAATCGTAGATTGGGTAATGATTAATGAACCATATTGACATAAGAAAATATAATGATAAAAAATGTGTACAAGTTAATTGATAAATATTATTAATAAATTTAATTGATGGTTAATTCAATTCAGATTCTGATTTTGGGCAATAATTGAATATGATTTTATGGTTTAGATTGTTTGATACAATATTAGACTTATAGCAGGATTAGATTCTACGGGTTTTTGATGGCCTTACGCTTACCTATACCCTAAAACCGTCGCGGCTTAAAAATTGGGTCGTGACAAAAAAATATTCTTTAAAATATGATAGTAATATAGAACAATCAATTTGCTAATGAAAAATCAATTAAAACAAAAATTTATCTTATAATATTATTTCAAACTTACATCATCATATATTTATGGCAATTGTTTTCAATCACTATTATATCAATTTTATCTATTTGTTAAACTTTTTTGTTTGTCTCATTTATTCAAAAAATATGTTACGTTTATTTATTTATTTTTGTATTTCATGTAATATAATGTTATGATTTATCATTTTTTATGATAATTAATTATAAATGCTATTTCTAAAATGTTAATGTAGGATGAATGGAAAATAATTAATTTTCAATAACTTAGCAATTTTTTTTTTTAACTAAAGCTTGACAGGAAAAGTAATCAGAGAGTACACCAGGACATCTCAACTAAGTCGACACCTCCCTAACACCTGCATCACACTACCCTTATCTATTTATTAAAATAAATAAACTGAAAAATACTAGAGTTATTTATACAACTCTAAAAAACCAAATGGAAACAAATAGAAGAATACCATACTAAGCTTAAAAAAGAACCTAATCTAGATGAATTGAAAATTTTCTCTTCTTTGGGCATTGTGGGCAACAAGAGAGACACAAAAATATGAAGTGTTTAACCATCACTCCTCAGTCCTAGCTCGAATTGCTTCTTTAGAAAGTCTATCAGCTATAATATTCCCCACCCTAAAAACATGAGAAACATGGAAATCCATCTGACTAATTGGATTCAGGCAACAGGTCTAATCTGAGAGAATTTTCCATGGAACAGAGGTCCTTTTTTCATGAAGGAGGTTAACCACATACGTGGAGTCACTCTCAATCCAAATGCGATTCCAACCGAATGAATAAGCCTTATCAATTGCATAAATAACAACCCAAAGCTCAGCTTCAAAAGCAAAACAATTAGCAAGTGGTAAGGTGAAGTAATCCTTACAAAATCTTTACAATTTCTAAAAATACCTCCACCATTTTCTAAGAGTTCCTATGGCAACTCCATCAGTGTTGACTTTAAGTCAAGACAAATGAGGAGGACACCAGTTAACAGAGATAATCTTTAGAGCAAAACTAGGAATAGCATCTATGCCCAATTGATGAAACACTGGCATGTCCTATTGACTATTATGCATGGAACCCATACGAAAGATATTACATTCTGCCACTACACGGAGAACACATTTGATTGTAGCAAAGACATTGATCGTAGCAAAGACAAAGATGTGCTTGTCTTCGAAGGCTGTTTGATTACGAGAGTACCATATAGCCCAAAGGACTGTGACCACCGCTGTTACAAAAAGTGAACGAGTTTGTGAGCTTAAGGAAAGTCCAACAACATATGAGAAAATATCCAATGTCATAACAACAAATTGAGTGCATAAGTTGACACCAAAAATATCACCAATAGCTTGCACTCTCTTAGTATAAAAACACTCCACAAAAACATGATTTGAGGTTTAATAAGCCAAACCACATAAACGACACACAGAAGTAATCATCATACCTCATTTTTTAAGGGCATCATCTGTCAGTATTTTCTCAAGGAAAATACACCAACACAATATGGATCGAGAGGGTGGGAGGAAGTGCTTCCAGATTGAATGGAACTAAGAGAGAGTCGAACTTGAAGGAATTAGCAATTTCAACATGCTTTTGCAAGTTATCTTACTATAATTATCACCCATCCAAACCAAATAATCTTTCTCTAAGAAGCAGACTTTCATAGAGTGAATAGTTACAGCTAGAGAAGGATAAACGCAACAAAATTCCTCTAGATGGTGCCAAGAATCTGAATAAAAATCTGAAACATTATTGCTTAAGAGCTTCATTCTCTCCTTTGGAATTTGTAAAATATCCGAGATAAGTTGGCCAAGCCAATTGTCATGCCAAAAATCTAACCGAAAGATTGACCCAAGAGCCATTTTGTGTCGAAGATAACTATGTGGAAAACATGCTTTATAGAGCTCCAAATGGATTAAAAAACCTAAGGTTTCGGAGTGAAGAACTTACCCAAATATCAACCTCAAAGAAAATCAAATATAGTTGAATCCACCGTGTACAAAGACCAAACCATTTTAGAAAGGAGAATATCATTTAGACAAGATAGACGAATCAACCCCAATCCCCCTTTCAACAATGGATGACATCATTTATCCCATGGAACTGTGACAAGCTTTTTATCAACTGTAGCCCATCCAAATAAAGTTTCGGATAGCCTTTTTGAGCTTAAGAAGCAAACTCCTAGGCCAGCGATACACCATGAAAGAATAATGAAAAGAACTATAAATAGTTGACTTCACCAAACAAAGCCTTCCAGCCATTGATAAAAGCCTACCCTTCCAATTCTCAAATTTAGCTAATATAGAATCAGCTATAGGCTAAAGAAATTTTCATTTAGGAGCTCCTGCAAATAAAGGTACTCCAAGATAATGGAAAGGGAAGTGCCCCTTTTTCATCCCTAGTAGATTAGGAAATCAAGAAACTCTACCTAAAGTGATTGTTAGACCAAAATAAGCTTCTGACTTGTTCCAATTAACCAGCTGACCAAAGAGATTACCATAGGTAGTAAAAACCTTATTCAGGAGCCTGAGGTTGGAAATACAAGCTTTTCCAAAAATAATGATATCATTAACATAGAAAAGATGTGAAGGAGCTTTAACCGAATTACCAACATGCATCAGTTTTAAAGCACCTGAGTCTATCAATTTTATAAGACTGGAATCCAGAAAACAGAAGACACTCCCGAATATTCCAACTAGGTTGGCACATTCTAAGCATCCTCATAACACCACTGAACACCAAAATATATTAATACAAAATAAAAAGTGTAAGATAAAAAAACATTCCAGAAAAGTAACCAAAAAACTATCTAAATTGAAAATTCTCTCGACCGCTAAAATCCTCATAAGTTAGCGTGTTATAAAAATCAGGACAAGTGTTCCACCAATGAAGAGCAGAAGCAGAGACACTAAATTTAGCAAGCTTATCCGCAGTTCTATTGCCTTCTCTAAAGATGTGAGAGATATAAAATTGCACTCCATTAACCAAAGAAAGACATCTAGACTATTGGGTTCGGACACTCCAAGGAACTTCAATAGATTTTGATAGAAAAAGATTAACCATATATAAGGAATTACATTGATCACATTCTAGCCATAAAGCATGCCAACCATTCTTCCAGGCTTTATTTATAACAAAGATTATTGCATGAAGCTCCGCAACATAAGTAAAAGTGTCAGACACATGAAAAGCAAAAGATTCATGTGCATAACCACGAGGATTTCTGAAAATTCCACTAGCACCCAAAGGTCCAGGAGAGTCGTTGGAGGATCCATCTGTATTGACTTTCATCCAAGAGAAAGGAAGGGACTACTAAACAACACTTAATACCTGAGTCTGTCAATTTGATCAACCATTGGCTCAAGAAATCTTCTGCAATACAAAAGAGCAATGGGGATAGAAGGTCCCCTTGACGAAGCCCTCTAAAGCAAGCAAAATAACCTTTCGTCGTACCATTTATCACTACTGATAATCTAGTCATTTCATATTCCAATATAAGTACCAAATCTAATTTAATTCAATATTAATGGGTAATTAAAATATTCATAATTTATTGTATTATTAGTTTTTAGATTTCACATAAAAATAATTTTATATTAAAGAATCTTATGCTCCATAGTTCACTTAGGCTAGCATAATCTTGGCTTATCAAATTTATACCATCTTATATACACTTCTATATCTAACTTAACATCTATACTCTTACTCTGATCTTAACTTAACCTTTCAATAAATCTTGCTCTTAACTAATCCTTTCTATAAACCTTTGCTTTGATATCATCTCTATCACGACCCGACTCCAAGAGTCGCAACAGTCCTAAGGCATGGGTAGGTGTAAGGCCACTGAAAATCTATAAAACCCATAGTTGTTATCAATCCAATATAATATCATTTGACTAACCATACATAACACATCTTCCAAGATCAGAACCTGAACGCATGCTTCACATACATTCATAGAACTCATCATATCAAATGATTAATCATCAATATACTAATTCTTTAACAATTCTATTCTATTACATTTCATTACTATGATTAATAATCATCATATGTATTATCATCCCCAATATATAAGGGAAAGTCCAATAATGTCTCAAGAACATAATAATATATCACATTGTTATACATCTATAACTTCTAATTATTACGGAGTAACTAACAATAGAATCATTAAAACTTTAACATTAACATACAATCATGAAGCATAAACATATACATTGTAACTTCTTGATGGAGAAGAAAGATCAAGAAGCTTTAGCTACAAAAATCAATCTCTTTCTTCTATACTCTTAGATCTATAATATGAAACCACAGATGATCTGGTGAGCTATCAACTCAGTAAATTATGAAATGCATAAATTAGGAGGTTTTAAAAATAGTCAAATGAATCAATATACAATGGTATATACATGTATTAATCAAAGAGGAATATGGTCACATGAACATATACATATCAATCCATTATGGGTTCAATACACATTACATATATGTGCTATGAATGAAGGGCACCAAAGGTATAACATGTCGTAACAGAACCATGAACTCATATACGTTAATTCTCTCGTAAGCGTCCCCATGGTAATCACATGTCATGGTTTTATGTGCACTTCAGTAAGTACACGCCTAGAGTACTACCCTCTCTGGGTAAGGCTCATGTTTAACGTGCACTTCTTTGAGTACACGCCTAGGAGACTGCCCTCCCTAGGTAAGGCATCACCGATGCACTGGGTCTAATGGCTTATCCTCCATTAGTTAGGAGTTATGTTACATATGGTTTTAGGCTTGGTGATCATGAATCAATATGATCATATCATACTCGTCAATTGGTTAGCCCAAATGGTCTTTCATAAACAAATAAGTCAATAATCAATAATTATGGTTTCAATGAATAATAATAATAACAATGGTGATAACAATGATCACAACTCAATTAGGGTCATTTAGAACAAGTAGATCAATGAAAGATTAAACAAAAAAATTTCATAATAGATTATTATGCATTTACAAACATTTCATAACTTACCTCACTTGCTATTATTTTTGAATTAAACTCAAATCACCTTAATCTTGCATGAAACTTATCAATTCCTTGGCTCACTTTTACCTACACATAAAACCCCAAATCATATATCAACTATATGATTCTTAAAACCTTAACCATATAACTTAATTCCTCAAATCTAACCATAGATTTTTATTTCTCATACCTTACTAACAATTACATTTCATAGCCATAACAAATCAACTTAAATCCTAGGATTTTCTACACCTAGGGTTTCTATTAATCAACTCATCTCTTGCTATATACACTACAAATACTCTCTATAAAGCTTATAACTCCTGATTTAACCTTAAAAAAACTAAACCCAAATGAAATTTAAAGGATTAGAAGCTTATCTCAAAGATTTCCCTTTGCTCTCTAACCAATATTCTTCTAAGAAAAGAAAAAAGAAAGAATGTTCACTTGAATCTTTCAATTTCTTTTGAGATCTTGTGTTAGATTTGAAGAAATGGAAGAAATCTAGGTAAGATTGAAATATGTTGCGAGAAAAATGAAGAACTCTGGCTTTGGAAGTGTTTGGAAACATTTAGAAATAAAAGAAAATGGTTAACAATCAATTTGGGTCGACACCCCTGTATTTATAAGCCCCAACATGTAACGAGCGTTACCACTGATGGTTCACAAATATAAATTCATGGGTATAACTGACTTGTAACGGGCATTACGCATTGGTAACGAGCGTTCTAAAATTTTAACGAGCGTTACCTGCTAAATTCAAGCTCGTGACACTTCTGTAACGGGAATTACACTTTATTAACAGGCGTTATAGCATAGATCAAAGCCATTTCCCTTGCTTTCTCACTTCCAACTTTAAGAACTTACTCCAATCTTCCTCAAACCAATTTCTAATAAAGGTATGCATCTAAAACCCTTTACCACATGCATCAATCAATCAAAACCATCATAAAATCATGACTTGAATCTCACATAACTCTTAGGAACAAACAAGTATGGAATTAATCATTTGGGTATGCTAAACAAGCAATCATAAAACTTTAACCACATATGCTCATATACATACTAATGAAACTCATAAGCAATAACTTAAACTTGAACATGTATACACTCTTATACAATACTTAAATCTTAAACTCGCATTACACATATAAACAATAGTTCAAATCTCATCCATTGAACACTTACACTGAACTTGTACATTTAAACTTAATCATTCATACACTCGATTTCATACAACTCAAACTATCCTCTAAGCTTCCAAATCTAACTATAATCTAAACCTTTTCCCGACTTTGTCTTCGCCTAAACTGAATTCATCTATCCGTCTAAACTTCTTTATCACTTAACTCATACATATTTCTCTTCATGTCATGTCTCTCATTATTTCTATCATCTCTAATTTTTCCTTGGATCATTTTCCTTCGTAATGCCTTGCCTCATCACTAAACTTATCTTAAATGTCATTATTCATTTTAAGAGAAATTATATCTTCTTCCTTGTTTCCTTTTCCCAGAACTTATATAAAAGTCCAACAGAAGCTCCTTAACCATTCTCTTCCTCCTTGTCAATTACGGTTCTAATTCTTACTATCTCGCTATCTCATCCATATTTGAGGATCTTTACTATTAACTGAAGTATGGGGTATTACATGTTGTGTAAGTACTTGATCACCATTTGCATAAATTAAGATATTCCATGAAGTAGCGAGAGTGGAAGTGGGGTAATTGTTCATGGGGTTGATGGATCTATGAGAGTTACCAAATAAAGGTATAGGTATGACTAGATTATGCTTCATGCTCATCCAAAGAACTTAATGAATCTAATTGATGCTTGTGACCACGAGAGTAAGTACCAGGTTAATATGGATATGAGTGATTAACTTGAGAGATGAATTCACTTAGTTAAGGGAGGGTCATCTTTAATTCCTTGCATTATAAAGCAATTATATGAGTATATGTTTGATCCACAAGTATTGAGAGTCAATTAAAGTCTAAATCCTAGTTCCCTTTTCCCATTGAATTTTCATTTAATTAATTAATTGTTTTGTTTGCTTATTTACTTATTGCTTTAGACACAAACAATCAACTCAACAATTCACCAATTTGTTTGACTAAATATTAGAAAAGTTTAAAAATATTGGTACTCAATCTCTCTCCCTATGGATTCAACATCTTTAGGCTCATTTGGGATTGTGTTTAAAAAAACGCTTTTTCACCCTAAAAAAAAATCATATTTTTTTCAAAACTGCTTTTTCAAAAAGAAAAAAGCAGGTAAAGTGATGTTTTTCTCATAAGCTGGTTTGAAAAAGTAGTTTATAAAAAATAATAAAAATCAATCAATTAAATAAAAAATTCAAAAAGCATTTTTTTTAGCCTCAAACAGCAATCCCAAACAGACCCTTACTCTTTAAGACTACTAACTACAATTTACTCATACACTTACGGTGAGAAAGAGCTACGTCACATATATATTAATTCACTTGACACTTTGCTCTAGTGATTTTGATGTCAAATAGGTAGTAACATTTGTTATTAAATCCTTACGCTTATTACTTTCTAATTTACTTTGAGGAATTTCGGATAGAGGCAAAATTCACGTTCATTATTGAATTGTCACGCTCGTTACTCTCTAAGATTCACCAATAGTTCATGAAGTAACCAACGTTACTATCCAGAGCATCAAAATAGAAGTAATGCATATTACAATTTTCTAACATCCGTTACTCTGCAAGATTCAAATTGGAAATTTCATACAAAGACAAAATCTATGAACGTTACTGAAATTCACCAACGTTACAGAGCAAAGTAACGTCCGTTACTAAAGGAATAATGGTTGTTACCTGTCGTTTTTCAAATAAATCTGCAGAGTATCAAAGAGTCGTTTCTTGGTGATGTAAGCGCGAAAATGTTACTTTGGCACTAGAACAATCATAATTTTTTAACCTAAAGTTGACTATTATAAAGATAAGAGGCTCCTAATTAAAGAACAAAAGATACCAAGTGATCACCAATGAAAAAGCTCATACTCTTTGTTCTTACTCTAATACTCTATTTTTTAACACCTAGTTGTTTAAGCTAATATCTTTTGTGTTCAATCTTGTAAAGTTTTGAAGTTCATATCTTCTCATTGTAATATCTTTGTATATGTCTTGAGAGACTCTAAATCTCAAAAACCTTTTGTAATTCTTGATTGTGTGAGCGAAATCTCATATTACTAGTGTAAGGGCGAAATTCTGAATCAACTACATTGTAGATCTTTGGGTGCAAATCCAAAAATATAGTGAAACCCTAAGTCGAGGACTTAGGAGAAGTGGACGTAAAAGAATAGGTTACTCTAAACCACTATAAAAACAAGCTAAGATTTCTCAACTCAATCTTTTTCTTACATTTGCTATTAAATTTGTTAGTGTTTGCATCTAGAAGTGAAATTTGTTTTAAATTTTCATATTCTTATTCACACCCCCCCCCCCCCCCTTTCTAGGAATTTTCTTGCTAGAGTTTTACAACCATCCATCAGTCAGATCCTGAGAAGTGCCAAGCGCTGGGCTTAAGCTTTGGTAGGCACTGAACCTACCTTCGTGAGAGAGAGAGAAAGTTGGGCCAAGATCAACTGTAGATTTATCATGAGTGTGTGAGGTAGTGGATCCATGTGGGCGTAACTAAGTTGAGCCTAAAGTGTTGGACCTTAGTCTTTAGAAGGTGTTGGATTTTGTACTGATAAAAGGTGTTAGACCTTGCTGTGTAGGAAGGTGTTAGACCTTATTGTGAGAACTAGAATATGCTATGATGGAAGGTGTTGGACCTTGCTAGATGGAAGGAGTGGAATTGGACTTATGAGTGTGAGGTCTCACTCAAGCACCTGTTCGATCCGCTAAAGAAAATTGAAATGTTCATTTGGAGTAAATCTCACAATGAAGCCCTTAGGCTTATTCTTTGATTTGAATTTGAAAGTTGCATTTTGAAGAGCCACCACCTTAATTTATTTTAGAAAAAGTTAAGGAAAAAACCCAATTTGACTCTAATTTTATCCCAAAGGAAAAGTTCACTAACCTCGAAACCAATGAGGATTCGGGGACTAGATTTTCGGTTTATCTTAACAAAATAAGTTTGGCAATTAATATAAAAGTGACTTAAAATAGATTTCATGAATAAGTTATGATGCATGAACAGTTTTATTGATGCATGACCATTCATTCCATGGAATAAAACATAAAGAAAGTAGAAGAAAAAGAAGGGAAGCAGATGATGGGTGAGAAGTTGATTTATTTTATTTGGATTCGATGCTTGAACCAAGCAGGCCTGCATATCCTTTTGAATGGGAATCATAACTCACGCCGTTCTTCATTCTTGCGAAGGGGTTAGTTTAGCCTAGCCTTTTATTATGTTTCAATTGATTGAATTTGGGAGGGTTGGATTGATTAATTAACCTAATTGATTATCAAGTTGAATTAATTAATATTGATTAACTAACAACCTAGATGAGCCAATTTAATTAATTAATTAAAAGAGAATCCTAAGGAGAGAAGTAGAAAAAAATAAATTGAAATAGAATAGGGATAAAGAGTTACCTTGCCCTTGCGTAGCTTGGGGACGTTGGGCAGATGAAACAGACGACCAGATCTATGCTCCACCTCGAAATGAGCCTCGGACGGTGATGGAACAAACTTTGGACAGTGGGACGAAACCCTTTTGGAATACTTTGTAAAGCAAAGAGTAATGCAAAGCAAAATAAAATAAAAAGAAAACAAAAACTTTAAGACTAAGGGGCTTTTTCCTTGACGAACCAAGCTAAAGGATTGGTTTGCTTGATGCAATAACTTTTTAAGCTCACCTCAAGTTAAAGAATGTTGTATGGGAGGTTCCCTATAAATAGGGTGAAAATCTATCAATTTTCAATGTGGGATAGGGAAAAATTGAAGCAAAAGTCAAAAATTTGATACTATTGCAGCAGTGGCAAAGCTTCTGCCGTAGCAGGCCCGTTTTCGACCATTTTGTCTGTTTTTACCCGTTTTCACTCGTTTCTCGTTCGTTTTTAGCATATTTCAATTTTGTTATGCTCCGTATTCAGTTCCTGATGATTGAGGGTAATTCAGAGGATGATGGATATTGGAAATTTTGACCTCCATAGATTTATTTTATTAGGTCTACGTATTGCCTCAAAGGGTGTAAAATTAAGGGTTCACAGCTGCCCCTTCATCAGAATTATCTTGGCTGTAAGGCAATTCAGATGATAGTGAACCTGGAAAAAGGGATGGTAAAAGGAACCAAAGTGATGTCTAAGTCAGTGTTTAGACATGTTTGGGTGAGATTTGATTGATAAGGAAGACGGGATAAGGAACCAGCTTAATGTTTAGGTGAGTGTTTAGATACTTATGGGTGAAGGAAGATGGGAAAAGGAACCAGTTTGATGTCTAGGTGAGGGTATAAACAATTCTAGGTGAAGGACATATTAATAAGGAAGATGGGAAAAGGAACTAGCTTGATGTCTATGTGAGTATTAGACACTTTTGGGTGAAGGAAGATGTGAAAAGGAACTAATTTGATGTCTAGGTAAGTGTTTAGACATGTTTAGGTGAGAGATTTGATTGATAAGGAAGACAGGAAAAGGAACTAGCTTAATGCCTAGGTGAGTGTTTAGATACTTATGGTTGAAGGAAAATGGGAAAAGGAACTAGTTTGATGTCTAGGTGAGTGTTTAGACACTTTTGGGTGAAGGACATAATTGATAAGAAAGATGGAAAAAGGAACCAGTTTGATGTCTAGGTGAGTATTTAGACACTTCTAGGTGAAAGAAGATTGGAAAAAGAACCAATTTGATGTCCAGGTGAGTGTTTTGACACTTTTGGGTGAAGGACATGATTAATAAGGAAGATGGGAAAATGAACCAGTTTGATGTCTAGGTGAATATTTAGACATTTATGGGTGAAGGACATGATTGATAAGGAAGATGGGAAAAGGAACTAACTTGATGTCTATGTAAGTATTTAGACATTTCTAGGTGACGGGTGTGGGTGATTTCAAGATAAAAGAGGATTAAAAAGAGAGCATAGACATATGACGAGTTGGCTTGAAAAGATTTTGGTAAAAGAAGAGCCTCAACCTATGGCTAGTCGACTCGAGAGATTTTGAAAAGATTTTGGTATGAGGAGAGCCTCGATCTATGGCGAGTCGGCTCGAGAGATTTTGAAAAGATATTAGTAAGAGAAGAGCCTCGACCTATAGCAGTCGGTTCGAGAAGTAAGATTTAATCGATCGAGTGGAGGACTTTTTTTGTCTTGGTTGATAGGGTGGCAGACCCTTTGACTAATTGATTGGGTGGAGGACCCTTTGACTGATTGATCAGGTGGATGACCCTTGGACTTGGTTGATAGGGTGAAAGACCCTTTGACTGATTGAATTGGATGAAGGACCCTTTGACTTGGTTGATCGGGTGGAGGACCTTTTGACTTGATTGATCGAGTGGAGGACCCTTTAACTTGGTGGATCAGGTGGAGGACCCTTTAACTTGGTGGATCAGGTGGAGGATCCTTTGACTGATTGATCGGGTAGAGGACCCTTTAATTGATTGAATTGGGTGGAGGACCCTTTGACTTGGTGGATCAGGTGGAGTAACCTTGGTGAAGAGTTTTTGTTGATTCTAATTTAAGCGGATTGTGTTAAGCGATTCTAAAGAGATTTTGGTTCTAGGTCTGCTTAGCGATTGAAAGAGATGGTCCTAGTTTTGTCTCTGTGGAGTGCATCCTAAGTTTGATTATGCATACAAAAAGTGGATGTATTTATTAACCGAATACCTTGAACCAATACAAGGTCATCCCTAACCTCCATGATATTAAGGTGTTGATCTCCTAAGAGGAAGATGCCCCTACTTTGAAGGGATGATGAATTTGGAGGGAAGGTGACTTGGTACTTTGTTTGGCCTTGGGTCAATTGGCTTAGAGATGGTAGGATTTTAGCAATGTTGTTGGTCTAGGTCGGATGTAAAGGTCTTCTTGGAAGGCTTGGTCAAGTTTGGCCTTAGAAGATGTCATTTTGGAAGGCTTGGTCAGGTTTGGCCTAGGAGGAGGTCATTTTAAAAGGCTTGGTAAGGTTTAGCCTTGGATGAGGTCATTTTGGAAGGCTTAGTCAGGTTTAGCCTTCGATGAGGTCATTTTGGAAGGCTTGGTCAGATTTGGTCTTGGAGTTTGGAATGGGCTTTAAGGAAAGTTTATTGATTTGGGCTTCATTGGTGAATGATGATTGGCCTTACTTCAGGTATGGTTTCAAAAGTTTTGACTGCAAAGAGTTTTATGGATTTGCCTTATGCGGTCCATGGGTGGAGGGTTTGTCCCCTGAAATGATCTTGGGGTTTAAAAGAGGATTTGGCTACTAGGGATGGTTTGCAGGCTTAATGGTTTGATCCTTTGGAGAGGTTAGGTCAACGTTGGTCTTGGTTTCGCTAAGGGACTTAGGCTTTAAAGGATGACTTGTAGGCTTTGAAAGACATTATTTGATTTTGGTTTTGCCAAGGAGACTGGGCTTTAAGGATGATAATTTTTTGGAGACTTAAGATTTTGGTTTTGCCAATAGGCTTAGACCTTTAAGAATTATTGCAAGAGTTCGAGATTGATGACACTTTGTCAACTGGGTTTGATGGGATGGCACCCATGTGGGTCGGTCTTTAGTAGGTCAGACACATGGACTAAAGGATAATACTGAACTCCTAATGATTTGAATACTTGACACAAAGAATGATGGTAGAAAAAAGACTCGATGAACAAATAATAACTTAACAGATACAGGGTGATGACTCTGACGGACATACTCCTAATGAGTGATAAAGGCAACCCCTTGAAGACTTAGGAAATATGACTCTTAAGAGAGGTAGAATTGCTTAACTTTTTCTAGAAAGAAACTGACAGACTAAGTACTCAACTTTTATTTTTGAGCGAGACAAGACAAACTATCAACTAGACATTGAATCCAATTTGAACAAAATAAAGTTCTAATTTCTGCTTGAGTTGCCACTTTAGGTTAACAAACTTGCTTTATCCTCTGGCTAAGTTGCCCTTTTGGGTTTTCAAATTAGTGAACCATTTCATTATTAGCTCTAATTTCTGCCCGAGCCACCTTTTTGGGTTTTCAATTCGACGAGTTTGCTCTAATTTCTTCCTAAGTTGCCCCTTCAGGTTTTCAACTTAGAGAGCTTTTCTGTCTTTTTTTTTTTTTTTTTTTAAAAGGAGAGCGATATTGGCACAAAAGGGAATTTTATATCATTTGGACGGTACCCAAATTGGGCTACCTATGTACCTCCACTTTTGTTGTCCCTTTACTTGTCCTTTCTTAGGAGGGTCAGGTCTACGTAGTTCTTGGTTACAATGCATTATAAGTTATTTCCAAGTTGAGGTCGGAAGATTTGATTTCGTTCAAATCCATTAGGATGATACTTTTTCCAGGTAAGATTTTCTGTGTATGAACTTCATATCAGGGATTGGTTATCCATTGCTCAATCACCTTGAAAGCCACCTGTAAAGCTTTGCGGAGATTTGTCATGATTTTTGTCCTTAATCTCTTGAGATAGTGCAATCCCATTCATTCTAGATCATTTTCCATTACTATGTTCATTGGACCTATGTTTGATTAGAATCTACATATTCAAATAGACGATTGTAAAATCCAGTAATGTGATTCAATCAATAGATGAATGTGAGGTGACAACCGCATCATCTTTGTTAGATAGTTCAGTTTACACATGAACATTATCATTCTTCCTATGTACTATATTGACTAATCATGATAAATAACTGATTGGTTTGTCGAGCCAATAGCTTAATGAACTCCCTTTTGGATTCATTCTTCAATCTTTATGCATTCATCCATAAAATTTTGATTCTTCCGACTAATCTTATCCTATAGTGCATGTAACTTTTCCCTTGTGCAAAAGTTTATTGATCTTTTTGTTTCATTCAAATTGAATTCAAAAGAGAAAAATGAAATAAAGAGACACAGAATGTGAAAATTTTAAATTTTATTACGAATAAAAAAGAATGTCATCATTCATGATTACATAAAAAAAAAATAGAAGATGGTCTAGGAACGATGACTATAGACTCGAAACTAGAAATAAAAACATAACTTTGACAAACAGACTCTAATCTTTTGGACTTGGACTCTAACTCTAGCAGACTTTGTGTCCTCCTCAAAGTATCAACTCACTAGATGGATTCAGGTTAGGATTGGCAGAAATCTTGGGTTTTTCTTTAGAGGGGTTGATGTGACCATTATCAATGAGGTCTTGGATTTTATGCTTCAAACTTCTGCACACATTTGTCTCCTTGGTGATACTCACAATACTCATTAGGATGGTAGTTTTTAGATAACGGATCAAGAGGGGATTTTGGCTCTAGAGGTTTGATTATCTTAGCTTCCAAAGCTTTCTTGTAAACCACTACCAAGGGTATATGCAAATCAATAAAGGTCTTTTATTCCAATCTCAAGGGATGCTGGCTAGTGATGGTAGTTGCCTCTATACTCTCCCATTCGACGGAGGTGAGGAGAGTGTAGGTATCCATATCCTTCTATTCGGCAGATGTGAGGGGAGTGTAGGCATCCATACCCTTCCATTCGGTAGAGGTGAGGGGAGTGTAGGTGTCACTCTTCTTGCTCCTTTTTTTCATTGGGGGAATTTGTTCTAGCGTGTTACACTTCAAGGCTTTCTTAATCATTGGTAAGGTAGGATTTTCCTTGCTTTGTAAAGGATTCAAAGAAAAGGACAGGTCGGTGCCAAGGATTGACAATATGGTAGAGGCTAGGATGGCATTGGTATTTGAGATTGGCAATTGTGAACCCTAAATTTCGCACCATCTAAACCATTGGGCATGCAAATAAGTCTCGAAAGCTAAAACGGGCAAGAAAGGATCAAAAAATCGAAAGAATCGACCTTGGTCCATCCTGGGTGACATCAGAAGGCACCTTAGGAACCACACAAGGCCTGTGCAATTCCATACAGCCTCTGTTCGGTCACCTATTCTTCTGTGCGGTCATGGTTGATGCTGTGCGGTCCGTTTTTCCCTGTGTGTGGTTACAGAATGGTTCTGTGCGGTTTTGGCATTTTTGGTCAGTTTTCCCACATTGGAAAATGTGAAAGTTTTCCCCAGCCCTTTTACCTATATAAACCCTCCTTTCCAACTCATTTCAACACACACCATTTGCTAAATCAAAGCCAATTGATTAAAAGCAAACAATTTTCTAAGGCTTGGTTCGAAAGAGCTACCTTTCTAGTTTAAAGTTTCTCTTTTTGAGTAGTTAAGCGCCGTCCTAGTAGCCGTTCGAAGGCTGTGGTTCTGCCAAGTCGAGTCAAGGTGGAATTACGATCCGGTCATCCGCTCCGTCCATACGTCCCCAAGTCTTGCCTTCAAAAGGTATTTATTTTCTGTCATTACTTCTATTTATTTATTTATTTTGAATTTTGGGTTGCTTTCTTTGTTGTTTTGTTTGCTTTTTCTTTCTGTTTAGCTTAGTTTCTTTTATATTACCTTTATTATTTTATTCTCTCCTTTGCTTTGCATGTTCCCTTTTCTTTTATTCCCTTTCTTTTAGTTCTTTTATTTTAGCATAGTTTATTGCTATCCCCATTTCCTTTATATGATCCGAATCCTTTTCTTTTTATCACTTTAAGAGGCATGTTAATTAGAAACTAAATTAATTAACTTGTTCTGGTGCTTTTTGATTGTTAATTAAACCTGACCTAATTAACAACTTGGTAATCAATTCTATTTGATTAAAATCAACCAACTCA